>JAOANK020081508.1:0-19046 GCA_026257165.2 Telfairia occidentalis
AACGTCAACAACTACTTTGTTGATGATAGAATATGTTTACATGCCAATGAGTTTTAGGACATAAAAACCCAACATTTTCTTTGTCAATTTTCTTGATAGGTTCTTCAATTGCTTCTTCTTGAACTTCAAGTTCCTCTAGTGGTATTTCTTCTTCAACCGATGGGATTTCTTCCTACTTCACTTCGAGTTGCTCTTTCGGTTCAACTACTGGCATCAAAAGTTCCTCTTCTTGGATTGTCACTTGAATGGATACAAAAACTTATTCTACAATAGGCTCAACTTCAACGGGTTCAGAAGATAGAGTGAGTTTCTTGCCTTTCTTTTTCTTTCCTTTCTTCGATGGTGGAAGGGGAAGAGTATGCTCTTCTACTTGCACCTATTTAGATTGAATAGGTTCTGCAGTAGGACGTGATTTCTTCCTTCTGGTCTTTACTGCCATATTTGTTCGAAGAAAATTTCTGTTCGAAAGAAAGAAAGTGATCGATGAAGAAGAAGATGACAAAAAAAAAGGTTTATTTTGTGCATATAAATAAGCTAATAACCCTCGGGGTAAATAAGTGATTTAGGGAAGATTAATTGACAAATGCATATTTAATTTCCATGCAAAATCAATTCTCTTGGAATAAAATATTCTAATGGATCTATTGCTGACGTAAGCTGTGGCAAATCTTCTGAATTCTTCAAAAAGAACGTTATCATCATTAATTTTCTTAATTTCAGAAATTCAAAGATATTATTTTCGCAAATAAAATATCTTCCTCTCTCAACCACATTATAAATGTTGACTGAAATTTTGCGAAATTTTCGTAATTACCAGCAAGAAAAATTAAATTAAAATTAGAGATAAATATGGATAATTAAAATCAAGTTTGAATTTATTTTGAGTTGAAGTTATTTAAAAAAAAAAAAAAGATAAAATCTAATCTAATTAATTCAAATAAAAAAATTAAATTTAAATTCAAAATGATAATTAGAAAATAAAGTCTAATCTAATTACTTAAATCTTAAACTTACAAATTTAAATTGGGAACGAAAATTCAAATTTAAATGAGATTAATCCTACAGATATTTCTAAAATAATGCAAAAACAAATTTTAAAAAGGGGAGCGAAAAGTAGTTATCGTTAAATTTAGAAATTGCTCTTGCAATCTTCAAGTTCTGTCACAAATATAATATTGGAGAGAAGCACATTTTTGAAGAAAATTCTTTCGTCAATAATGCTTGATCTTCTAACCATTGACTTTGAAATCTCTCTCATCCTTTTCATCTCGTACATGACAGCTCTATATGGGAAAATTTCCACGATAGTGAAAGGTCTAGACCAACGAGACTTAAGTTTATAGAAAAAAACTTGAGTCTTGAGTTGTACAAAAGAACTTCTTTCCTCTGGCACTTGTCACATGTTTTGTTGAATAAATTAGTGTCCTTAAACATTGATGGTAAAAAATATCTTGATTGCAGTACCTTTGCTACGGTTCTCTGCCCCCCAAAATGTCCTCCATAGGGTGTTGTATGACATTGCTCCAGTATAGTTGGAACTTCTGATTAGGAAGTACATCTTCGCACTATTCCATTACCACACTATCTGTAGACAAATGGATCTTCCCAGAAATAGAAGTACACATCATGAAGAAATCTCTATAGTTGTTGCTTTGTCAATTTTGGAGGTAATAATCCAGCAGCAAGATAGTTGCCAATATCTGTAAACCAAGGTATTTCGACATCTGTAATTTGAGCTACTGTAAACAATTGTTCATCCAGAAAACAATCACTGATCTCTGGTTGCTGCAACATTTGCTTTGTTTACTCAATCCGTGAAAGATGATCTGCAATATAGTTTTCTAATCCTTTCTTATTTTTTATCTCAACGTCAAACTCTTACAATAGCAATACCCATCTGATAAGCCTTAGCTTTGCATCATTTTTCGCCAACAAGTAGTGAATAACGGCATGATCTGTAAACACAGTAACTTTAGAACCTACCAAATATGGTCTAAATTTCTCGAAAGCAAAAACTACTGTTAAAAGCTCATTCTCTATAGTTATGTAGTTTAGTTTTGCTTCATTCAAAGTTTTATTGGCGTAATAAATTGGATGAATCACTTTGCCATGCTTCTATCTTAGCATTGCTCCAATAGTATGATCGTTTGCATCACACATCAACTCGAAGGGTAAACTCTAGTTGGGTGATGAAATGATTGGTGTAGTAGTCAACGCCTTCTTTAGAACTTGAAAAGCTTCCAAACAACCTGCATTAAACTCAAATTATCTATTAGGTCTCAATAACATACACAGAGGTTTAGAGATTTTAGAAAAAAATCCTTTATAAGTCTTCGGTAAAATCCTGCATGGCCAAGGAAACTTCCAATTCCCTTGGCTGAAGTAGGTGGTTTCATTTTCTCATTGATCTCAATCTTGGCTCTGTCCAGTTCTATTTTTTTTTATAGAAATTTTGTGTCTTAAATCAATGCCTTTCTTTACCATGAAGTGGCATTTTTCCTAATTCAAAACTAGGTTTGTTTCTTCATATCTCTTCAGAACCTTACCATGATTATCCAAGCATGTCTTGAATGAATTCCCAAATACTGAGAGATAATCCATAAACACTTCCATAATGGACTCAACCATATTAGAAAAAATAGTCATCATACACTTCTGAAAAGTTGTTGGGGCATTGCAGAGACCAAAGAGCATTCTTCTAAATGCAAATGTACCATAAGGACAAGTAAATGTGGTTTTCTCCTTATCACTAGGGGCTATGCTAATTTGGTTATAACCAAAATAACCATCTAAAAAGCAATAGTAAGCCTAACTTGCACGTTTATCCAACATTTGGTCAATAAAATGTAAAGGAAAGTGATCCTTAGCAGTATTTACCTTCCTGTAATCCATACATACCCTCCAACCTGTCACTATCCTAGTAGGAATAAGTTCATTCCCTTCATTAGTAATAATAGTCATTCCTCCCTTTTGGGGAACACGTTGAACAGTACTAACCCAACTGTTGTCTGGAATAGGATAAATAATTTCAGCATCTAACCGCTTAATGACTTCTTTCTTCATAACCTCTTTCATAGCTGAATTCAACCTTCTCTATTGCTCAACATACTTAAAGTTCCCATTGTCCAGATTGATTTTATGCATGCAAAAAGATGGACTGAGACCTTGAGTGTTTGCTAAGGTCCAACCAATAACCTTTTTGTACTGCTCAGCAACTTCATCAACTGATATTCATCGTCAAGTAGTAAGTTTGCTGCAATAATAATTGGCAACGTTTCTCTTTCACCTAGATAAGCATACTTCAAATGTGATGGTAAAGACTTTAACTCAAGTTGTGGTGGTTCTTCAATCGATGGCTTCATAGGTGGAGATTTTCTATCACTCAAATCCAGTGTTTCAAATGTTTTACTGTAATAAGAAATCTCACATACCTTTATCGCTGTTGTGTCAAAACAACTGATCTCACATTTTGCATCCATAAACACGTCATCCACAAACTACTAAATATGTGGCTCATGCAAATATGCTTCAAATGTATCTTCTACAAACTCTTCCAATAATTTCATTATTGAACATTCCTCCACTTCAACGGATATCTCATGACATCAAACACACTGAACTTCACTTCCTGGTCATGCACTCTCATGGTCAACTTTCCCTTCTAAACATCAATTAGTGTCTTGGTTGTGGCTAGGAAGGGTCTTCCTAAACTAAATGATACTTCCTAATCAGCTTCATAGTTCAGAATGACGAAATCGGCTCAGAAGATGAACTTATCTACCTGCACCAAAATATCTTCAATTTTACTTTTAGGATATGTAATTGACATGTCAGCTAACTAAGTGTTACAGTGGTAGGTCTAGCTTCTCCCACTTCTAATTTCTTGTAGATGGATAATGGAATAAGGTTTATACTAGCTCCAAGATCACATAAGGCTCTTCCCAATTCTTTTCCTCCAATCGAAACAGGAATAGTGAATGATCTAGGGTCTTTCACCTTTCGAGGTTATCTGTTCTTCAAGATAGAATTACACTCTTTTGTCAAAGCAACTATTTCATATTCTCCTAATCTCTTTTTGTTGGTCAGAATATCATTGAGAAACTTTACATAATTAGGCATTTGTTCCAAAGCCTCTACTAAATACGTATATATAAAGTTGTTTCAGAACCTCCAAAAATTTCTTAAACTGAACCTCTTGAGTTTTCTGCTTAAACCTTTGTGGATAAGGACGTGGAGGAGGTTTAAAAGGAATAACATGGGTAGATTTTTGTAGTTCTATAGGCTTGTCCCAAAGACTTCCTCTAGCTCTTCTCTTTCTTTCATTGTTGCTTTAATTCTTACCTCACTGCTCATACTATTTGGCTGATTAGCATAATGTGATTCGAACTCATTTGCTGACTCAAAGACTTTGATCCAGCCAAAAGTTTTCTCCTTTTGAGTTTAACTGCTTGCACTTGCTTTCTGCCTTCTGTTATAGGATTTTCTATATAAGAAGGAAGTTGTCCTTGAGGTCGAGTCTTCAACTCACTTGTCAATTGTCCTATTTGAATTTCCAAATTTCTTAGAAAGGCTTGCTGGCTTTGTATAATAGACTTGTTTTTAGCTATATACAATGAATGTTTAGAAGCTTGCTAGGGCCATTGTCTATTTTGTTGAGGCACCAATTACTAATTTTGCTTCCCAAATCTAGGTGGATAATTTCTCTTTTATTGTGCTTGTTGATCATGATGATTTCCCCCTTCACTCCAATAAAGTTAGGATGATTCCTCCACCTAGGATTATAAGTATTAGAATGAGGGTTATTTCTACCTATATAACAAACTGAAGTAGGAATGTTAGGGCAAAACTCATGGTTATGTCCTTCTCCACAACACATACAGGGCTCTATTGTCACTTGATTCACAGTAGCATTTTGTGGTGTAGCAGCTTCTAAAGGTAAGGTTTTAATCATGTTAGTTAGGGAAGCTATATATGCCCCAATGGATGTTAACGCATCTACTTCTGTTTCTTCTTGTGGTCTCCTTCCATAATTGTTTCTTGTATCAAACCATTGGCAACTATTCGTCGAAATACTTTCCAAAATTGCATATGCTTTATTATAAGTTCTTAACAACAACGCACCATTTGCTGAAGCATCTACAATGTTCAATGTAGCAAGGTTCAGACCATTATAAAATGTTTAAATCTGAACACAATAGGGTAAACCATGGTGAAGACATTGTCAAAGGAGTTCCTTATATATTTTCCAAGCATCACCAAGAGGTTCATCCATGTATTGCCTAAAGGATACAATCTCAGCTCTAAGTTTGACATTCCTAGTAGGTGGAAAATACTTGATTAGAAATCTCTCTACTAAATCATTCCAAGTGGTGATGGATACTGGAGCAAAAGTAGTCAACCATGATTTTGCTCCATCTCTCAAGGAATAAGGAAACAAAGATAATCTCAGAGCATCCTTCAAAACTCTCCGAATAACAAACGAATCACTTACTCTCAGAACATTCTTCAAGTGTAAGTGAGGGTCTTCTGCAAATAATCTATGAAATTATCCTATTGTCTGCAACATCTGAAACATGACAAGCTTCATCTCAAAATTAGTTGCTTCTATATTTGGCTTGACTATTCCCGGATTTAACTCATCGAACATGTGGACTGCGTAGTCTCTAATGGCTCTCTCTATCATTAGCTAAACGAACAGGATTTTCAACCTGATCTACTGGTCTAATTTGCTGTTGCATTGCTGCTTCAAGTACTTAAACTCTTCTTTTGAATGATTGTCGGTTTAAATACTCTATAGGATCTCCTGGAGGTAAAGATTGTTGTTGATTCATCAGATTTGCTTGATATCTTAGCTCCATTCTCCTTCTATGGAAAGTTCTTTCGATTTTTGGATCAAACTCAACTTCGAAACTTGAATTATCACTAATATACTAGTGTTTGCAATAACAAAGGAATCAAATCAATATAAATCAATTTTAAACAAGTCCAATAAAACACATTAGCCTCCAATTCACCCAAAAAAAACTCGTTTTAAACAAGTCATAATTCAAACTAATCGACAGCAATGATGCCAAAAACTTGTTCCTAACTGCAGAGTGAAGTCAAAATATACAATGATAACTACACTAAGGATGTGCAAGTGTACAAAGTCAGCAGTAAGTGATAAGTATTTATATCGTCTCCATAAGGATTAGTGGTAGATTCCAACTTATTCTAACGTATGCTTTCTGTGAATTCAAGATAAATGAATAAATGAATATGATTTTTATATTAACTAATGTTGAATGAAAGTAAATAATAGAATAAAGAGAATGTTTTCAGAATGTAACAGTATGAATGAATAAGCTCTAGTTAAGGTATAATGTTACTTTACTTGAGATAGATTGCTGAAGCAAAAGAATTGCATAATCGAATCACACAACAATAGTCTCAAAATCCTCCCAAATTTTCCAAATATCTTAAGTAACACTCATTAACTTATATGAATTAAACATGTTATTTTTGTGCATTAGGTGAGTGATTATCCTCAACCTCCCCACTTAGACAGCAACTAAACTAATCTAGAGGGTAATGTGTTTTAAGGCAAACTATTTCTCTTATTTTCTCCTGAAACATAGAGAAGATATTCATGCATGTTAGCCAGACAGATACAAGTACTAAGCAATTAAGAACACCTTAAAAACAATTCAATTAAACAAGCTTTACTTTAGTTCTAAATCAATTGCATAACATCATCCTTCATCCTCACCTAAAGGTGATTAGTTCATGCTACCATAGCGAAAAGACAGAAAAACAAATGAAAACAATGAGTTCATGTAGACAAGCTATTCAAAAGAAAAAAACAATGCATAATTATGTACTTCAATAAAGATTTTGAACGAATTTACTTTTTCACTTCAACTTTCATTGACAGAGTGTGATAGCACTTAAAAAGTGTTATTTTAGGGCTTCTAATTTAGTAGTTTTTGTTTTATAAGTGTACTTTGATGCTTTTATTTGTGAAATTTTGTAGGAAATTGAGCATTCGAGGGGAAATGATAGTTGTGAGGTTGTTCGGGGCGAAAAATGAGCCAAACAGCCCAAAAATTGGCAAAGTCAATGATGAAGATCAATGAGCAACCAGAGAGCTAGCGTCTCGACACTAGAGGCAAGCGTTGAGATGTCCAAATAGTAACCAGAAGGTAGAGGGCATCAACGTTGACATGCAGGAGTAGTAGAGTCTCAACGCTACTATGAATTGGCATGGTAGAATATGAATTTTCTATGTTACAACATCGATACGGTACTTCAAATTTTTGCTCCCTCTTATTTAAAAAATGCAGTGGCAGTTTGGTAATACTGAAGCACAGTGTCTCGACGCTGCAACGATTTTTATAAAAACAAACTTATTTCCTAGGTCAAGGGAGAGCCATTTTTGGGAGATACTTTCGAGACACAGCAGCTGAGGACCGATTTTTAGTGTGCTGAACAAAACAAGAGTCATTCCTAGTGTTTGTGGGTGAAAACTAAGGGCACGTGGAGCGACTTGATGGAGGACACAACATCGAGACGATCCGAGAGTTTTTCTTCTTCCTTTTCTTACTTTTTACTACTGTTTTGAAAACTAAATTTGTGAGATTTCAGAGCCAATATGTGGCTAAAAACCTTGTAATCTTGGGGTGTTGGACTTTTTAAGCTTAATTTGATGTATTTATTTTTTTCAATGGTCTAATTTTGAATGCTAAATCCTCCTAGTATTTGTGTAATTCAGTGATATTCTTGCATGAGAATATGGAATAGATTTTGTGTTATTGATTTTGCTTGAAAAAGTACGTCAATATTTAGAACCCGAATGCTAAGCCTTTGAAACTTATGCATGAAAGTGGTAGGTTTAATTCAGGTAAATTTAAGAATCAATCAAATTGCCATATTTTCTTAACCATTTCAAGAAATTGACTTGTTAATTGGAGGTGAGGTTAGGTGAACTTGAAAAACCAAACACTTAATTTGTTGAAATTTCTAAGCCTAGGATTTTAGCATTTAAAAGAGATCTAAAATTGCCTAATAAGTCAAATTAGCTTAAAAAGAACCCAACACCCTAGGATTTCTTTACTTATAAAATTTTCTTCCATAAGTGTGTAACTTTTTAGTGTTATTGTCTTTAATTTTATCACTAATATTAACCTTCAAATCTCTAGATAAAATTGGAATAATTGATTGGAAACTAAGAAAGTTAATAACCCAATTCCTAGAAGAAGATACTCGGTCTGAGGGTCGTTTTATATTACAATTTGACCTGTACACTTGCGGTAACGCAGTGGACTGTGATCAGTGTGTTTTTCTGCATCTTCTCTTTGGTCTCTTTTGGAGAATTATCAATAATGCACATCAGAATTACAGTATGAAAAAGAAATGCTTGGTATTGTGTTTGCATTTGATAAATTTAGGCCCTATTTCCTTGGTTCTAAAGTCACTGTACACACTAATCATGCTACTTTGAAATTTCTGTTCAATAAGAAATATTCTAAACCTAGATTGATTCGATGGGTATTTTTGTTGCGGGAATTTGATTTTGTAATTAAGGATAGAAAAGGGTGTGAAAAATGTGGTAGCTGACCACTTGTCTAGGATTGAGGATGGGAATGTGCAAAAAAAACCACCCCATTGTTGATGGGAGGTTATATCAAGTAGATGATAAATTGTCTTGGTTTGCTGACAGAGTTAACTACCTTTCAGAAGGTGTGCTACCACCTGATTTGAGCACCCAGCAAAGAAAAACATTTCTGCACGAGGTACAATTCTATCTTTGTAGATGTGTGACCATCGAGAAAGTTGCTAAGATTATATTTGAGTATCATTATTCACCTTACAGAGGTCATTTTGGATCTACTCGTACTACTGCAAAGGTATTGCAATGTTATTTTTTGGCCTACTTTACTTAAAGACTGGTATGTTTTTGTTTGAACATGTGATAGGTGCCAAATAGTTAAATCTCTAGACTCCATGAACTACTTTAATTCCTATTTTAGAAGTTCAATTGTTCGATGTATGAGATATAGATTTTATGAGACATTTTTCCCCTTTTCTGAGGGTCATTTGTATATCTTTGCTGTTGTAGATTGTGTCTAAGTGGGTAGAGGTGGTGGGCACTGGGAAGAATGATGAACCATTAGTCTTAAAATTCTTGCATAAAAATATTTTCACACATTTTGGCACACCATGGGCTATTATAAGTGACGCAAGGTCGCACATTTGTAATAAATTGTTTCATTCTCTTCTAGATAAGTATGAGGTTACGCATAAGGTGTCTTTAGCATATCATCCCCAAACTAACGGTCAAGTTGAAATTTCAAACAGAGAGATCAAATAGATTTTAGAGAAGATTGTTAGAACAAACAAAAATGATTGGTCCTTGAAGCTCGACAATGCTCTGTGGTCATATAGGACGACCTTCAAAACACCCATTGGTACTTCACCATACAATTTGGTGTTTGAAAAGGCATGTCACTTGCCAGTGAAGTTTGAGCACTGATCTTACTTGGCCATCAAGATGTTAAATTTCGATCTTCAGAAGGCAGGCGAGAACAGATTGTTGTAGTTCAATGAAATGGTGGAGTTTAGGAGACAAGCCTACGAGAATGTCGAGCTTTATAAAGAATGGACTGCGAGATGGCACAATCAGCGCATACTTCAAAGGTCCTTTTTGCCTGGTTAGAAAATGCTTTTATTTAACTCACGTTTACGTTTGTTTTTAAGAAAACTTAGGTCTCGGTGGTCTGGCCCCTTCGTGATTTAAAAGGTATTTTCTTATGGACTAGTAGGGTTGCAATCTAAGGATGGGTCAACTTTCAAGGTTAATGGGCAAATGGTGAAACCATACTATGGGGATGAGGAGCGAGACTTAGAGAACATATTTCCAAAGAAATCTTCTTGATTTGATGTCCTATCTAGTTCGAAACGTTAAACCAAGTGTGATGTGCTTCAAAAAGGATACATCATGCAACATGGGCTTACCAAATAAGGAGTGCTCAACTTCAACAAGTTGAGTATCAAGCTTCATGAGGAAGGAGACGAAGTGGAGAAATGAGTTTTAACATAACATGGAGACACCTAACTCGAGAACTTCAATTTAAGAGATATTTTATGGTTTAAAACTCTAAAGTAGTGTTTTCCATGTATTTCTCATGTAACCTTCTTTTGAAATTCATGTGTAATTTATTTTAATGGTTATTAGGCCCAAAAAAATAGAGCTAATTGTGTTTAGTTGGCCCATTTTAGAAAATCTTAAACAACTTGTAACTAAACATTATTCAAGTTAGGTAATTTTTGGGGGTTCAATTTGTTTTCTTTAGGTTGCCAACCATGAGGCTATTTAAAGCCGCCATTTGTAAATTTGAGAAAAAATTTGATGCATGAAATGAAAATTAACCCTTGAGCTTTTTCTTTGCTCCCAAAACCATGATAGTTTGGTGCACTTAATCTTATTGCACAAACCCCTTAAAAACATTCAAGTTTAGGTTGGTCACCAAACTTGTGGAGTGTTTCACTTTGGATTAAGAACAACTCTTGATCCAAAGCCTTGACATTCAAGGTAAGTCTATTCTTCTTTTCCTTGGGTGATTCTTGGTGTATATGCTAGGTGTTACCATGTGTGTTTAGGAGGTACTTATTTATACAAGGGTTGCCTCAACCACTTGTGGTAGGATTGAGCATATCATTTGGTAATAGAGCTTAGTCTCAAGATCAAACATATCCCCCAACTATCTTACTTGTTTTCCCATGTTTTCTTTCAAGCTCCAATTATTGCTTGTTAACCAAGAGGTGTTTGAAGCTTTTATGTAGTTGTTGACTTGTGTTTTCGGTGTTTGCTCAAAGCTTGTTGTTTTTTATATATAAAAGAAGAAGAAAGAAAAACAAAAGAGGAAATCTACTGTAAAAAAAAAAATCTACTGCTTCATCTGATTGAACATTTTGGTTCAATGCCTTATTGGACTGATGTCATACTAAATTGATACTTGTTTTAAAGCTTGTTGAGTCTACTTTAGACTAAAAAGGTTCAGCTCATTTGGATTTAATTTGGTAAAACGAAATGAAGGAGAAGTAGAAGCTGTCTGGGGAAGGAGAGGGAACCTACAACTGTCTACCTTGACTTTTAGCCTCCAAACCAAGCCCTTGTCCTTATTATTATTATTATTATTATTTTGGTGAAAATCCCTTTACTTTATTTTATAACCTTATAAGACCTTTCGAATTAATTTGGAGTCAAAACCCCACATGCATACTCTCCCCCTCCCCCCAAAAGATGGAATAGAACAACTGACCCAAAACAGTGTACTACTACCAACCAAAAACACTATTGTCTAAATTTGAAAAATTCCACAGCCTTCCATACTTTTCCAAATATCATTACAACCTACGGTTGCCTTTCATTTTGAGTCTAGTTTCATGCCAAATTAATTTCGAACCAATTTCTTTTAAGACCAGTTCACGCCATTAGCATACGTAGAAATTATTCATCCACTATTTTGACTAACCTTCACTCTATGAGATATTCGTCCAAATCTACTAATCCAAATTGAATTGCAACCTTGGTAAGTGTTCTTAGGTCAATTCCTTGCGTGAATATGCTTTTGTTTTAGAATTGGCACGAGCCATTTGCTCACTAGCTCAAATTTGAATCTCCTACTGAATTTCTTTGTTACATTATGTTGTTGAGTAGTTTGTCTTGTTTCTTTGATTCGTTCAAAATCAGAACTGATCTCTTTCTGATATTTTTCATGCTTAAACTAGACACCCTAAGCTTTCCAAATCATCTTTTAAATTTAAATTTGTATGAGTGTATTGTTCACACTGATGCATCAAATTTAGACAAAATTCTTGGAAAAGTTGTCTTGACTGCTGCTTGTATTATGTTGTCTTTGTCTAATCTTATTCCTACCTTGTGTTACTTTCTTGTTGTTCCTACTTTTTTATTACTCTAACTTGTTCTTGGTCCAATTGTGATTCGTCACAAGCAATCTAACTTGGTGTTTCAAGGGAATTGCTTGCTTTAGACAAGTTTGCACACTCATGGTTATACTTTCCCTTGCATATTTTTAAGTGTTTGTGAGAGTGAGAAGCCTCCGACGTTTTAAATGCTAAACACAAGTGAATAAGTGAAGAAGTGAGAGAAAATATTGGTAGGGACCATACTTATTTTCTCTAACATTTTCTTCTAGCCATGTCAACATTCACCAAAGGAGTTCGAATAAAGAAGGAAAAAGCTAGTGACAACAAAGTTGATAATCAAGTTGAAGGTGTGCAACTCCAATTAAGTTTTACAAGGATGAACCAAAGCTTAAACCAAATCACTACTATGCTACAAAGAATGGAGAAAAGGCTACAATCTATGGAGAGGCCTCAAGCACCAATTGCACCACGAACTCCTCCTCAAAAGAAGATGGGCCAAGAGAGAGGAAGAAGTAGCAAATTTTCTATGTTCCATGGCATAACCAATCCAGAAGAGTATCTTCAATGGGAGAAGTAAGTGGAAAGTTTCTTTGACTACAAATACTTGAATGAAGAAAGAAAGGTACGCATAGTCATAACTCATTTCCAAGATCATGCTCTAACTTGGTGGGATAAGTTGTTGTCTTATAAGAATAGGAACCAAATGCACCGAATTGAGTCTTGGAGTGAACTCAAGAAGATCATGAGTAGGTACTTTGTTCCTAAGGCATTCTACAAATTGAAAACATTGAAACAAGGAGACAAAGATGTGAAGACCTACTATCAAGAGTTGCTAGACATAATTGAAGAACTTGATCCTTATGCCAAGGAAGAGGTAGTTAGGGATTGGTTCTCCAATGGACTTAAGGAAGATATTGTCAAAAAAGTTTCCCTTCAACATTATGATACTTTGGAGGAAATGGTGAACCATGCCATTAATATGGAAAGGAAGATCTAACGAAGAATGACAAGGTATGCTAATCCAAAATCTTGTGCTAATGTCATTATATCTTTGAAAAATGTTAGTATGCTCATGCCAATTGTTGAGAAGGAGAAAGACATTCTTTGTAAAACTATACAAGACATTCCTATTTCTTTAGTTAGCAATGTATTTCATACTTCCGTGCTTAGTGTTGTTGAAATTGGAAAGAATATTTCTTCTTATACTAAGCATGTCAAACCTCTCTTCCGTTGGATCATAAAGAAATGAATGATTGTATGCTTAATGGTTGAATAGAAAGTATCGAGCAAGGAAAGGAGACAATATATAATGCTAAGCATGCCATTGACATTCCAAAAGTTTTAGATAGTAATGCATTGGATTCATGTGAGATATCCATGCATAAAGAACCATTCCTTAATGCTTGTGAAAGGGAAGAAAATGGCAAGGTTGAGAAAAAGGGAATTGAAACACTCAAACATGCATGTCTTATTGAACCAATTTTGCATATGAAATCAATTGTTCATGTTTGTATGCCAAAAATGAATTACAAGGACAAGAATAAAGAACTTAACTTGTGTATGGGAATTAGGCTCAGTGAACCAATTTTGGTCTCATGTGAAATTTTTTTTGAAATTAATTCTCTTGTACTTACAAAGCATAATATACATGAACTTTTTCTCATTAAAGAATGTTATCTCATGGGTGAACTCAAGCCATTTTTGTGTAGTTTCTCTTGTGAGTTCTTGCATGTAGTTAAATCACTAATCTTGAAGCAAGAGTCAAAGAAGATTAACCATGATCGAATGCTTGAGGTAAGACACAAAGTTAGAGGCGACACCATCCATCATTTTGTGAAGAAAAACTATAGATTTTCCTCCAAATACAACATTGATCAATACTACAAGAAGCTAAAATGGAAAGTTCAGATGCCTAAATCTAAATGAAAGTCCAAAAGATATAAGCATAAAATCAACCACTCAACGGGATGGATATGGAAACACTTTTGGAAAGAAAGGAGGACATGCAAAGAAGATTGTAAGGGCAAGATGAGAGCTAGACAAATGTCTTTACAAGACTTCAAAGTTACCTTGCAAGGTGAGAATGATCCTACTACTAACTTTGAAGTTACTAATTTAATTCCTTTTGTTGTAGGTGACCAGTTGGATTTGAGGTTGAATCTTTTTCAAGAGGGAAAGGATGATGTGCTTCAAAAAGGATACATCATGCAACATGGGCCTACCAAAGAAGGAGTGCTCCACTTCAACATGTTGAGTATCAAGCTTCATGAGGAAGGAGACTAAGTGGAGAAATGAGTTTTAATGTAACATGGAAATACCTAACTCAAGAACTTCAATTTAAGAGATATTTACGGTGTAAAACTCTAAAGAAGTGTTTTCCATGTATTTCTCATGTAACCTTCCTTTGTAATTCATGTATAAGTTTTTTTTAATAGTTATTAGGCCCAAAAAATGGAGCTAATTGTGTTTAGTTGACCGATTTTAGAAACTCCCAAATAACTTATAACTAAACATTATTCAAGTTAGGTTATTTTTTTGGGTTTAGTTTGGTTTCTTTAGGTTACCAACTATGAGGTTATTTAAAGCCTTCATTTATAAATTTGAGAAACACTATGATGAATGCAATGAAAATTAGCCCTTGAGCTTTTTCTTTGCTCCCAAAACTATGAGAGCTTGGTGCACTTGATCTTGTTGGACAAACCTTCTAGAAACATTCAAGTTTAGGTTGGTCACCGAACTTGTGGAGTATTTCACTTTGGATTAAGAACAACTCTCAATCTAAAGCCTTGACCTTTAAGGTAAGTCCATTCTTATTTCCCTTGAGTGATTCTTGGTGTGTATGCTAGGTTTTACTATGTGTTTATGAGGTGCTTGTTTATAAAGGGTTGCCTAAGCGAATTGTGGTAGGGTTGAGCATATCAGAGTGCTTCTTAAGAGACAACCCAATTTTATTGATTTTATTGTTTTGTTGTTTTAGTTGTGCTTTTTGTGTACTGTGATTTCAGTTGTTTCCCAAGTTTTCTATATGTTTCAAGAACACTTGATATTTAGATCATACACGACCACATGGTTGTAGATTTCGTGGAATACACTTCCCAGGCCAGTACTGTTTACTCTCTGAATATCTTGTCTTCTTTTTCATATATTAAGGACAATGTGTATTTCTAGGCTTGGGGTGAGTGTACAGAGTACTCTGAATAGCATGTAGTAAATTGCATGAATTGTTGGATTGATGAAGAATGCTGAAATTTGAGCTTAATTTTTAAATTTTTTTTGAATTGGATTGATTGAGGAGTTGTGATTGTGTGTTGAGTTGTTGTGGAGCTTCTCTTTGCATGCTATTAATGAGGAGAATTGATGTTTTGCTAGATTGATTGTGTGTAATTGTGGAAATTGAATCATTTTTAGTTGGGTTATTTTAAATCCTTCTTGGAGTCCCTTGTATTTGAGCACGTAGCCCTCTTGCTTAGAGTCCCTTGTATTCTTAGTTGGGTTTTTAAAGGAATTAATTTTCTTTAGATGTCTCTGAAAGGTAGTGGTGTTAATTAGATGAATCTCGTGCATGTCTAGTAGTAATTGTGCTAAAAAGAAAATGGTTGACGAGGATTACTCCTTCTTTCTTGATTTGTGAGAATCAGGGGCATTCATGACACTGATCATTTGCTTTTGTTTGAGAGCATTGAAGGAAAGTGAGTAAACTGAGGCCCGACAATAGATGTGTAGCTCGTAGTTGGATACCCTTTAACATCAATGTGAGTAAGCTAGAATGAAGGCAATGAATCTTGAGTAGGCTCCTCTTCCAGCAAAAAGAAAAGAAAAGAGAATAAGAAAAGAAAAAAAATGAAAAATTAGATAAAAGTTTCTCTTATGCTCTAGATTATGAGTTTTGTGCCTAATAGTACCATAGTGCAGAGTAAGGGAAGTCTAGAGAGGTTCTTTTAAACACATTTTGAGCTTATAAGGACAAAAACGAGAGGGACTTGCGCACACACACAAGGGATGAAAAGAATTAGCATTAAAATCTATTGATGATGAATGTATGTGAAAGTTTCCATGATTGTACCTACATGCCTTCTAGAGCATTGAGGTTGGAGTCATTTGCATGCATGTTTTAGTTCCCTTTTCATGTTGTTTATGTTTTAAGTTTGCTTGGGACTAGCAAAACTCTAAGTTTAGGGTGGTTGATAGCACTCCAAATAGTGCTATTTTAGGGCCCTTAATTAGTTAGTTTTATGATATAAATGTAAACTTTGATGCATATCATTTTTTATCATGTAGAAACCAAGCAAATAGAGCAAATGAGTGAATTTGAGGTGAAAATTTTGGAGCTTAAGAAGCCAAAAATTTGCCTAAGGCATGAAGAAAGAAGAAAATGGATGCTTAGACCCGAGAAGATAACATCGAGATGCCAAAGAAGATAGTAGCTAAAGATACAAGACAACGTCTTGACGCTACGAAGTTTGAAGTGATAATTTGAAGCACACTAGAAAATTAAAAAATAAGACAGCATCTCGACGCTCCAATCTTTTGGGTGGAAACTAAAAATGTGTGGTGGCATTTTTGTAATTATTTGACCCCAGCATCATGACACTAACCCCAGGATCTCAACACTATCGAGGATTTGGGCATAAATTCATCATGTTTTGGTGCGATTTTCAAGAGGAATTAGGGGAGAAACGAGGAACAATGATTATTTCCTTTTAGGTTTTCGTGCTAGAGCTGGAAGGGTGACTATCCAGGGTTCGTGGGTGAAAATCGAGACTTCGGGGCAAAGTTCTACCACAAAAACGGCATGGAATCGACCTAGGGGTCCTTCTTTCTTCCATTTCAATTCTGAATTTGTATTTTCTAAATATTTTGGGCTGTAATTAATGCAAATGAGTAAATAAATTCATTTTGTTATATGGTGTTGGTAGTTAAGGGACCATTGATTGTATTAAGTACTCTTAGACTCTATTTATTGCTATTTTCTTCTAATATTCTTGCTCATTAATGCTTTTAATCTTGTGGTCATCGGTTAAATAATTTGTGTTTATTGTCTTGCTTGAAAGACGAGGCTTTAAATTGAACATAGAATTTTAGACCATTGTTTTTCTATGCATGAGAATGAAAAGAGAGCAATGGTAGTTGAAATTGAAAGCGTTTAATGTCACATTTTACTTGTCAATTATAAAGCGATTTGGATTATTAACTAAGACTCTTAGAATAGCAATGTGGTCGACCTCCTTCTTTCTTGTGCCCATGCAATATGATATTGAAATCACCCATGACTAGCCACGATAGATTGTTGACTTCTATAAGTCCATGAAACAAGGTTCATGAGAGATGTTTATCTACATGGTTCAGTTCACCATAGAAATCGTGACTCGAAAACACCTGTTATCAGAAAAAACTTTCACATCAATATAAACTTTTGAGAAGGAAATTGGATATGTAGTGGTGTCGTCATTCCAGAACAATGTTAAGCCACCACTCTACCCAACATTGTCTACCGCAAGCATGTTGGTGAATTATAACCTCTCCTTGAGCTGGCGCATTTCGTTGTGCTTTGCTTTTGTTTCCATGAGAAACAAGATGTGGGGTTTTCGCTCCTACACTAACTCCCCTAGTGCTTTGAATGTTCATGGTTTCTTTGCCCTCGAACATTCTAACTTAATATTTTCAGTGTGGTTGGCGAGACTCCTCAGCATGCTCTACTATTAAATTATCCTTGCAAAACTGGTTCACCACTATGATTTTCTTCTTTGACTTATCTTCCTTTTCCTTCTGTTTAAATTTTCTTTTCTTTCTCACTCTCGAATGAATCCAACAGTATGGTCCATCCTTTTCTACTTGCGGGTTGATGACACTTGTATTGGTTTTCCTCCCATTGCTTGTAATATGGGGTTATCTTTTCGAGTCTCCACTATATTAATAATAAGGTCTTGTTCCTCATTACCATCCCTATGGAGTATTCTCAGTGTTGGTAGATAACTTTTCCTTTGGCATTTGGTTGGTTTTCTTCCCTTGGTTTGCTCTAGGAATTTCGTTCGATAGAAGCCCATTTAACTCCCAATGGATATGTAGCCCATTTGACTACATAAGCGACCCATTCGGTTGACAATGAATTATTACAGATTGAGGCTCAATTTTTGGAACAAATTCTGGATTTCCCATTAGGCTAGTGGTTCCATTGGTAGACTTAGGCCCATTGGACTCGCATCCTTCACTGCAACGCTGGGGCTATATGCCATCCCTTCCTTTCTACTTTGCCTAATTAGACCTTCTTTTGGGCCTCAATTCCACATATATGTTGTTATCCCATGAGAAATTGGAGTGAGTATCATTTTTTCCTTCTTCGTTTTGGAAAATGGCTAAATCACTCTTGATATTGAAAAATGTTCATTTTATTTTTTCTAAATATAGAATAACTTTTAACAAGGAGACTTTTGAAATGAAACAATCTGTAACATTAATTTCTCTATCTCTTATGTGATCTTTGAACAATAAAGCTCACATTTGTCATTTTTTCCATAACGGTTGACTAGCCGTTTTTGGCGACCCTCTGTGAAATCTCCAGCAGATTGCTTTGATCGGTCGTCGGCTAAGTCGAGATGACGTTATTCTGATGTTCTCTATGGTTGGTTTCCTCTACGTAGATGGTTTTGCCTCCTCGATTAGTTACATCGCTAGACTCGAATGATCTCCACCGCTCAGTTCTACACAAAAATCATCAAATTTATCCTTAAAAGGCTATGTAAATGATCCCATCCACCCAAAACATCCCCCTGGTACCCTTTCCTTTGCGCCCTGCCTCTTCCATTTGCCTACTGCCGTAAAATCGTCTTCTAGAGAGCTCGATATCAACTCGAAGCCATGGTTCAAACTGTTTATCCATCTCCTTCGATCCAATATCAAACTCATACTCGGATTACATATGTCCTATTCTGCCATAGCAAAAGCAAAAATTAGAAAGATGCTCGAACTCAAACTAGTGCGAATTGTTGGGTTTTTGGCAAAATATTGGAAGAGTGAAAATCCCACATCGGAAAGAATGAATGCGGTGATGGGTTCCAAGCACTATATAAGGGGCTCATGGGCTTGAGTTTTATTCATCCCAGTTAGAAACACTTTAAGCT
>JAOANK020081910.1:0-19031 GCA_026257165.2 Telfairia occidentalis
TTATTTATCAATTCTTAGGCAACTTGTTTCAATTGGTTATTTGATTCCGCATAATTGAAACTTGTATCTATTGGGCATTTGAGATTTAGATATATTCTTGAACTGCAATAGGATTTGAGTTTGAAATATATTTAGGATAATCCCCTAATACTAACAGACCCTCCACATCTCCACAATGGTATGCTATTGTCCACTTTGGGCATAAAACCCTTATGGCTTTGCTTTTGGTTTCACCCCAAAAGGCCTCATACTAATGGAGATGTTGTTTCTCCCCAATATACCCATGATCCTCCCCATGTCTAGCCAATGTGGGACTTTGGTTGCACTCCCAACAATCCTCCCCTCGAACAAAGGACCATCGAACCTCCCCTCAAATAGTCATCCATCTATCCATGACAACTCCTCCCCAGAGCGCCGCCCCCTCCTGTCTGATAGAGCTCTACCACGTATCCGTGGAGCGTTCTCCACATGACTATTTCTTTGAGACTTATTACTTTCCACTTGTTCAACACCCGAGGATTCTACCGACATTGCTAAGCTAAGGGCATGACTCTGATACCAATTGATAGGGAAAAAAACCCCTCCACATCTCCACAATGGTATGATATTGTCCACTTTGGGCATAAAACCCTCATGACTTTGCTTTTGGTTTCACCCCAAAAGGCCTTATACCAATGAAGATGTTGTTCCTCCCTTATATACCCATGATCCTCTCCATGTCTAGCCAATGTGGGACTTTGGTTGCACTCCCAACACACAATGCACTTGATGGCATCGATAGTCTTAAGGAAACTTTCTTGCGACTGGGTCTAAATTTAATCTATATGTTTGACATAAACTTATGATGAGATAATCTTATACCTTTAATGAATAGTTCATGTAATGACCCAATTTAAAACTAACCTTGAGACCATCACTTCATGCATACATAAGTACTTTAAAGACTTAAGTTCAAATAGTGAACTAAAATACTTAATTGAAAATTTCATAATTCAAAAATCTTTAAATCGAGATCCCAAGAAAAATCTCATCAAAATAATTTTAACCAAAAGACAGAACACGACCAAAATTTTAAGTTGGAAGAAGACAAAATAAAACAATATGAGTTCAACTAAAATGTGGAATTTAATCACTTGTCCATGGCCTTGGTAACCCAGGTCGTCAACCACCATGCCCAGTATGCTCGTTACTTGAAAAATGTTAATAGATAGATAGAGTATTTTTAACAAATACCCAATAAGTAACCCCACTTATGGGGTCAGACTTACAAACACAAGCAATCACACATTTCATAGACTTAACATTTGAGACCTATTCATCGTCTTGTGTATCATGCCAGATGACCAATAACCTTTATCTCACCATGAAACCATCTCATTCAGAGCAGCCAAATCCCACCCAACACCGACCCTTAGGGCGTGGGAGGTAGTTGTCACCCTCTTAAATCATAAATTCATATACTATGGTTCATGTAAGGTCTCACATACATACGACATGAAAATTTATCATTTACATCATGCATGTCGTACCAAACTAGTCATCACCACATCATATTTTAGCAAACAATTCTCAAGTATGCCAATACATGTATAAAATATATTATCATCACAACTCATTAAAATCAACATGCTAATATGCCATACACATAAAATGGTAACCTACACATATAAGGCATATTACACTAAACTTTTTTGATAACTAATAGCATTTAAGTTTTATCATGCAAACACATCCGACCTAAGCCCTAACGGGTCCGTAAGTGAAGTCACTTACTCCAACGAGTCCTACACCTTCTCTAATAAGCCGGTCAAAGAACACTTGATCAACCTAAAGTCAAGCACAAAATCCACTTTAGAAAATCAACTTAAACTAATTTTTAACGAATTTCGAGGCTAGATCTAGGGATATTGGACCACTAGAAGCTTACTGTTTAAGAATTCACTCCACACGTTGCCACACACGTTGCTCCCGCCAATCACGGGCCACCAATTTTTGACTTATGGACCATCGAACTTGAAACTACAGACCACCAGAAGTCCAATGCCGCCGACTGTTTACCAAAAGGATGCCACACGCGTGGCTCGAAGTCGACGTGTGTAACCCACTCGCTACCATGAACAATAGCCATTTCACATGCATGTGAACTCACTCCTACTTCGTTCGATGTCTTATTTCCACCAATGTGTAGACCCAGTCCTCAGGGTATCTTTCCACCCTTTGTTGCACTCAAAACCTCACTTTTTGGCCGAAAAAGAGGAGAAAACCATGACTAAAGACCCGTATCGAGCAAAATAGAAAAACAAACCGTCAAAGCATGCCCATACCTTCCAAATTTGGGGAACCTCACTACTTACAGCTACCCACAAGCCGAAAGTGAGAAAAAAACTCTTGATGTTGTGAGGAAAAGAGAGAAAAATGCTAAAAAATGAAAGAAAATCCCTACCCCGATACTTTCCCAGCAACCCACTCACCGGATAGAGTGCTGGAACTGATGGCAGGCATGAAAACGAGAGAGAAAAGGTGGCGTGGTGGTGGTGGCGTGAGAGAGGCATGAGAGAGGGGGAGTTTTCTCTTTTTTCCTTTCCCTTTTCTTTTGGCAAATAAAATGTGAGTGTTGGCTAAGATTCCCTTAGGGTAGCTTAAATATGAAGCACATAAATCTTAACCTAACCTAATTCCCTCTTATTTATGGATTTGTCATTTAACTAAAATTAATTTCTCCTATTTTTTTTAATAAAAACCAAATAAAATTTTCAAATCTCTTTCCAATAAAAAACTTAAATAATTATCAAATTAAAAGGACACCAATAATACACATTTGTTTATCCCTATTTTAAATTTAGAAATTAGTTGTAGGCTTCAGCTTGTGATACAAATTAGAAAATCTATAGATAGTTTGTCGATAAGATAAGATAGACCATGCATAGTCCATAATGACATAATTGAGTTAGATTATATTCAACTTTTACTCAAAATATTTATAATAAGACCCTTAAGCCTCGTTTGATAACTATTTATATTTTGGTTTTTGGTTTTTCTCTTTCCTATTTTTAGAAAACAAAAACCATATATGCTTGATAACCATTTTTTGTTTTATGTTTCTAAAAAACAGAAAATCAAAATGTTTTTATAATTATTTTTTATTTTCTATTTTTTAAAAAGTTAGAGACATATATGTTAGAGAGAGAAAAATATGTGGAGACATGAAAATAAAAATTTAGAGACATAAAAATAAAATTTTTAGTAAGAAAAGTTAATGAGAGAAACTTTAGAGATATAAAAAAAGATTTAGAAAGAAAAAAAATTAAGAGGAAGAAATTTTGTTAGAGTTTTTTTTTCTTCGTTAATAGGTTAATTAGAGATGTAGAAAGAAAAGTTAAAAAGAAAGAGAAATTTTGGACGAAGAAAAATTATAATCTGATAATCAAGTGGAGCAAAAGATATGATAGAAAAAAATTAGAAAGGTAAATTTAGACCGAGAAAACTTTGAGGGAAATATTAAATTTTGTAGAGAAAAACTAGGATAGAGAAATAGAAATGACATTCATACTCAAATGAAAGTTTTAGAGAGAGAAATAAAAATGAAAGTTATATTAAATTTTATAAAGAGAAATTGTTTTAGACAGATAAATTTATTAGAGAGAAATATCAAAATGAAAAAAAAGATTAAGCTTTGGAAGAGAAAATGAGTTTTGAAAAGTATAAAATTGTTTTTAAAAGCTATCTTTTTTAAAAACAAACAATAGAAAAATGAATTTGTTATCATACAAGCTTGTTTTCGAAAAGCCAAAAACCAAAAATAGACAACAAAGATCCTGTTTGATAACATTACTGTTTCCTGTTTCTGATTTTCGTTTCTCATGTTTTTAAGAATCAGACATATTTGGTAACTCATCCTGTTTCTCGTTCCTTAATTTTGAGAAACTTTTATAAAAATTGAGCAAAATTTGAGAAACAATAAAAAGTAGTTTCTAAAAACTCTGTTTCTTTTCTTGTTCATTTTTGTCTCTCTTCCCTCTCTATGCCCACTCTCGTCTTTCTCTCTCTTCGTCATAATTTTTTTTTTCATATTTCTTTATCCTTTTCACTTTTTTCTCTCTCTCTTTAATTCTCTTCTTTCTCATTTATATTTCCATTTCCTTTTTTCCTTTTTTTTTTTAAATTAACAAGACTTTAATTATTATTTTTTATTTAAATTTATATTATTCTCTCTTAATTTTGGTAGAGTTATAGTTTTTTTTTACTAAATTAATAAATTAATAAGATATTTCATGTTTTACTATTAATTTTCAAAGAAAAAATCTTTCTTCTTTCTTTTTTCTTTTTAGATTTTATTTGTGTGTATGATTGGTTAATAAGAAACACATGTGTGTTTAAAGAAAAAAAAGTAAAAAATAAAGTTTATTATTGAATTAAAGAAATTTGGATATGCTTGAGATTTTCTATCCTTATGAATGTCTCATTCAACTAAAGAAGTCTCATTACCAAGTCGATACAATAAAATATATATCAATAACATATTGTACCATAAATTAATGAGTGTTGAAAATTCACAACGTTTGTCGAACAATAAACAAATTAGTCTAAAAGTAAACTAACTTATGTAAGCCGACATTATTCAAAGTGAACTGGCTCGAGTGAGAGATGATGTTGCATATCAAATTTGAACAACATTTGAAAATAAAATTTATTATTAATATTATTTAAATTTTACTTAGGGATGATTGAAATTGTATTGAATACTATAAACTCTTTTTAAATTATTTTATATTTGTTTTAATGCATTTAAATTTCTAATTAGGTTATATGTACTAAATTTTATTTCAACTAAAAAATAGAAAACAAAGAGCCCGTTTGATAACGTTCTTAATTCTTGTTGCTGGTTTTCGTTTCTCATTTTTTAAGAAACAAACATATTTGGTAACCCATCTTGTTTCTTGTTTCTAAATTTTGAAAATCATTTCTAAAAATTGAGTAAAATTTGAGAAACAATAAAAAGTAGTTTCTAAAAATCCTGTTATTGTTTCTTTGTTCATTTCTCTCTCTCTCTCTCCCCTCTCTCTCCCCTCTCTATGCCCACTCTTCTCTTTCTCTCTCTCTTTGTCTTAATTTTTTGTCTTTTCAAATTTCCTTATCCTTTTCACTTTTTTCTCTCTCTTTCTCTTCTTTCTCCTTTATTTTTCCATTTTATTTTTTTCCTTTTTTAATTGACGAGCCTTTAATTGTTGTTTTTTATTTAAATGCAACGACCTAACTTAAAGCTAACCTTAAGATTGTTACTTCATGCATGCACAAACACTCTAAAGGCTTAAATTCAAATAGCGAACTAAATTACCAAATTCAAAATGTCACAATTCAAAAATCCTTAAATTGGGATCCTAAGAAAAACTCATCAGAACACTTTTAATCTAAAAGGCAAAACACAACCCAAAACTTTAAGTCTAAAGAAGACAAATCGAAACAACATAAGTTCAAATAAAAAGGCAAAACTTAGACACTAGTCCATGACCTAGTATTCCAGGTCGTCAACCACCATGCTCAGAACGGTCATTACCTGAAAAATGTTAATATTATAGATTGAGTATTTTAACAATACTCAGTTAGTAAACCTACTTATGGGGTCAGACCTACAAACACAAGCAATCACACATACCATGAACTAAACATTTGGGACCTATTCTTGTCTTTCTTATCATGTCGGATGACCAACAGCCTTTATCCCACCATGCAGCCATCTCACTTTGGGTACGAGTGTGAGCCCTCGATATAATTGGGGGTATGCGACTGCGACCGTTGCTAGATGGTACTCATTCAGAGCAGCCAAATCCCACCCAACACTGACCCTTAGGATGTGGGAGGTAGTTGTCACCCTCTTAAATCATAAATTCATATACTATGGTTCATGCAAGGTCTCACATACATACGACATGACAATTTATCATTTACATCATGCATGTCGTATCATACTAGTCATCACCACATCATATTTTAGCAAACAATTCTCAAGTATGCCAATACATGTATAAAAGATATTATCATCACAACTCATTAAAATCAACATACTAATATGCCATACACATAACATGGTAACCTACACATATAAGGCATATTACACTAAACTTTTTGACAATTTACATACATTTAAGTTTTCTCATGCGAACATCATCCGACCTAAGCCCTTAACGGGTCCGTAAGTGAAGTCACTTACCTCTAACGAGTCTTACACCTTCTCTTGCAAGTCAGTAAAAAAATTACTTAGTCAACCTAAAGTCAAACATGTAATTCACTTTAGAAAATCAACTAAAACTAGTTTTTAACTAGTTTCGAGGCTAGATCTAGGGATAAAGCACCATTGAGAGCTTATTGTTTAGAAAAAACGACCCCACGCACTGTCGATTTTTGACTCACGGACCATCAAATCTGAAACTGCAGGTCACCACAATTCTAACGCTGTCGTCTATGCACCAATCTAACACCTCACGCGCCCTCACACACGACTCCAATCTGGAGCGTGTAGCCCACTCGCCGCCGCAGGCAGTGGCTTCTTCACGCGCTTATGAACTCGCCCCTAGTCCATTTGACATCGTGTTTCCACCAAAGTGTAGATCCGATCCTCGGGGTCTTCTTCCACCCTTCGTTGCACTCAAAAACCCACTTTTTGGTCGAAAATGGAAGAAAAACGTGGTAAAGGCCCGTACCAAACAAAACCAAAAAGTGAACCATCAACTCATGCCCTTACCTTCCAGATCTAATGATCCTCACTGCCTACAGTCATCCACAAGCCGAAAGTGAGAAAAAGACCCTTGATGCGTGAGGAAAAAGTGAAAAAAGGCTCCAAAATGCAAGAAAACACCTACCTCGAGCTTTTGCTGGTGATCCCGAGCACCAAACAGGATTCTGAAGTTGCTGCTGGTGTGAGAAAACGAGAGGAAGAAATTCGTGGTCGTGGTGTCGGCATGAGAGAGCTGTGAGAGGGGAGAAACTTCTTTTTTTTTATTATTTGCAACAAAATAAGAATCGTGGGTAGGTTTTCATAAGGTGGCTTAAATATGACACCTTGAATCCCTAATCCTAACCACACTCACTTTATTTACAGCTTGGCTACAAGCCATTTTTCATTCTCATTTTCTATAACAATCCAAAATAAAATGACTTAATCATTCTCTAAAATAACCTAAATAATTTTCCAATTAAATAAGCACAAAATCACACATAAATGTTTATCCCTATTTTTAAATTCAAAAATTAATTTAATTAACTAAAAAAATAAAAATTATGGGATCTTATATTAAATCTTTATTATTCTCTTTCAATTTTGGTAGAGTTATAATTTTTTTATTAAATTAATAAATTAATAAGATATTTCATGTTTTACTATTAATTTTCCAAGAAAAAAATCTTTCTTTTTTCTTTTTTAAGATTTTATTTGTGTGTAGATTTGTTGATGAGAAACACGTGTTTTTAAAGAAAAAAAATGAAGAATAAAATTTATTATTGAATTAAAGATATTTTGATATACTCAAGATTTTCTATCCTTCACAATGTTTGTGAGACAATAAACAAATTAGTCTAAAGGTGAACTAACTTATGTAAGCCGACATCATTAAAAGTAATTGGCTTGAGTGAGAGATGACGTTGTAGATCAAATTTGAACAACATTTAAAAATAAAAATTTATTATTAATATTATTTAAATTTTATTTAGAAATGAAATTGTATTAAATACTATAAACGTTTTATAATGAGTTTATATATTTTTTTAAAGCTAGTTATATTTCTAATTATATTATATATACTAAATTTTATTTCAATTAAAAAGTAGAAAACAATAAACAGTTATCAAGTACATTTTTGTTTCTGATTCTTTTTTCTTAAAGAAACAGTAAACATAAATAGTTATTAAACATTTTTTCAAAAACAAAAAAAAGTTATCAAACATGTTTTGTTTCTAATTCTAAAAAAAAAGAACAAAAAACAAAAAACAAAAAACAAAAAACAAGAAATGGGAAACAAGAACATTAACATGCCCAAAATAGTTACCAAACGAGTTCTTAAATTAGCTTAAGCTCATTCTTCATTTAAAGGATAAAAGAAAATTTTTCTTTGCTAAAAGTTTTCTCACATCCTTTTTTTGTTTTGAGTTCAACAATATATGAGAGTAGCGGGATTCGAACCCATGACCTCTTGGTCAAGGAGGTATGTCTTTAACCAATTTAATTATGCTCGGTTTGGCAAGAAACGATAAATAACCTCTTCATTCAAAAGGTATGGAAGACTTTTGTCGAAGTTCACTTGCTATTCATTGAAGGGATCGAGGATCTTAAAAACAAATCAATTTTTTTTTTAAAATAAAAAATAAAATAAATTCTAATTTAATTATTGATGTTTAAAAAAATTTAGAAATCAATGACTTTTGCTCCATGGATCAACGAATCATTCATTCTTATCCATCTTTTCACTATCTTCATAATAAGTTTTGCACAATGATTTTTAAAAAATGCAGTACAACAATTAAGTTTCTATTAGTATAAGAAATAAGAGAATTCTTTAGTAATGTAATTTTCAATTAAAATAAAACACTCACTTGGCGCAATGGTTGAATGCTTGCCTTACCACACTACGGTCCGGAGTTCAATTTTGCAACTACGTAGTTTAATGTTTATTTACCACTCAATATTTAACCATAGTTTCTCTTCCCTTTGACTGAATTTTTAAACGAAGGCGATTGAACTTTGTGAGGTTGATGGTCAACTAAGGATTACGGGTCAGCTTTCAATATACCCACTCTTTTATTGCAAGTTTCAATTTTCTTTGGCGTTTGACGATTTTCAACCAAAATCAGAAAAGAAAGAATTGAATTGAATTGAAGAATTTTTGTGTTTGGATTTTTCTTGGTTGATTGTGGTGCGGTGGGGCTTGGCTTCCACAGGGGTGATCGTTGCCTGGAAGGACGTTCCTCTTAGGGGTGTTCAACACCTTCAACGATTGGTGAAGGGCGATGAAGCGATCACTGTAGGATCGACGACGTCTTCTTTCTAACCTACAGTTTTTGTTTCTTTTTTTTTTGATTGGTGTGGGCTATTTGAGTGGTTCCAGTAGGTGGTTTGGGGGCCGGTAGGTGCGAAAAAAATTGCCATCCAACAAGAAGAAGAGGCGAGACTCATCGTTGATGGTGGCTAACCCTCTAGTGGGTAGTTACCTAGAGTCTCTGGAGGTAGCTGATCGGATGTCTGGAATTTTTGATGGAGGTAGTGCTATGAATGCGGGTTTGCGTGGGGATGTGATCGCTAGGGGTTCCTCGGATGGGCAGAGACACTTTGTGTAAGAGGCGGAAGAGAATTCATGCGGCTGTTGATGAGAGACTGTGAGGGATCACCTTGCAGAGGAACTTTGGAGGGCACCATTGATGGTAAAGGTTTTAGGGTGGTGGCAGCTGCTGTTCCTACTGGAGAAGTCACCGTGCTGCAGCATGGTGCCATAAATTTGCATGGAGGGTTGCAAAGGAGGCTAGGCAATTGGGGTGGTGTGCACTGATGGGAACGTTCATGGTTTTTATTTAGGAAGATGATGCCTCTGGTGTGCACCAGTGTGAAGCTGATGACTTGCTTAGCATGTTGGGTCGAGGGTAGGTGGATTAGAGCCTTCACACATGGGAGTTGGGTCTGGCTCTCCCAGGCACGTACAAGTGGAGGTGTCAGTTGGGCTAGAAGGGTTCATAGAGGTTGGGCCTGCGACGGATGGGTTGAGTTTGGTGATTGGATGCCCATTTATAGATCTGATGGGCGACCTGCTCGAGGCGATGATTAGTAATTTGGTTGGTTCGGTTTGGGTAGTTACTGGTGGGTTAACTAGTAGGGTCATGAGTCTAGTTTTGGGTCAATTCGGACAGTCTAATCCGATTTATAGAGGCAGTTCATTGGTCACTAATTCTTTCCGATTAGTTAGGGGTCCTCGGCTGTGGCTGTGGTCAATTTTGCTGAGTTCCCTCGGATTGTGGTATGCTCCACTGGTTTGGGATTGATCTCTAGGCTTCTCCTTCAAGTATGGCCGGGTTGAGACCAATTTCGTTTGTCTCTCCTTCGGATTGGGGTAGTTCTTCATTGCATGTGGGTGGTTCCTCGGGTTTGTGACTGGTCTCAATGGCTCTTCTTCAGCTTTGGTTGGTTCTTCTAGTGTTAAGTCTGGTTCGTATTCGATTAGGGATACGGAGTTCGAGGCACCTGTTACCACCTAGTGGAGGGACTTGTTCCAATGGTCTTCCTTTGCCTTCACTAGTTTTTCCTATTTTTCTTTCTCGAACATTGATAGGAGATGTGTGGTTGTTCTCCTGATGCTGTGATTGAGGAAGGTATCCAGGTTTAGGAGTGTTCCTTGGTGGGCCAGTTAGTTGATCTTGCTTTCCCTTTCTCGGTCATTGCCAAGATATGAGGGCACAAAGAGACTCTTGAGATTATCTTGCTGGAAAATGGCCTACATGTTTTTAGGTATAAGGACATTGGAGCTCCGGATTGGGTGCTCGAGAATGGCCCTTCGCATATTCCGGGTGGAAGCCTTTCATTTTATGGAGGTGATGCCCTGACATTGTCCCACATAACATTGGATT
Source organism: Telfairia occidentalis (assembly GCA_026257165.2). Classification (NCBI taxonomy): domain Eukaryota; kingdom Viridiplantae; phylum Streptophyta; class Magnoliopsida; order Cucurbitales; family Cucurbitaceae; genus Telfairia; species Telfairia occidentalis. Next base: position 10,603 of record JAOANK020081910.1, read on the forward strand.
TGATAATGTTTCAATTTGGATTCAGTTACATCAGGTCCCTTTGAACTATGGACTCCAAGTCGGTTGAGTACTATTGCGAGTGCTATTAGAAAACCACTTTGCATGGATATGGCTACGGAGGAGTGTTGGCAAATGTCTTTTGTGCGGCTTTGTGTTAAAGTTGGTGTGGATGCTACTCTGTCAAGCTCGATGGACATTTCAATTCGTGGAAAAAAGTTTGTTATACCAGTCGACTACTCTTGGAAACCACAGTGGTGTAGTCAGTGTCGTGTGTTTGGTCAATCGGACACCACGTGCCTTGTCAAGCCGTTAAGTGGTGGTACTGAGGCAGCCTGCTAAGAGATTGCTGCCTACAGAGCAGAGGGTACGGTCTCGACTTAGAGGTCTTTGCCCTTGACCTTCGAGAGGATCAACAATTGCACTGAACATCGTTATGCCCCAACTTGCCGTCTCACATGCCTTTAGTAGCAAAATCATTGCCATGCCCTTCATCTTTGGGATTGCCGATGAGGCCCACTAGGGTGCGTTTAGGTTCGCCTACGCAGTCAGTAATGACAGAGTTGGGTTTGCTTGTGAGGCCTATAGAGGCTGGGTCAGATTCGCCAAGGGTTAGGTGATAACTTTAGAAAAGAGAGTTCATAAGAGTCTTTTATGGTGACTTTTAGCCCTTTAATTGATAAATTATCTATGCTTTGTAAAGAGAATTGCTAGGTTTACCTATGTTTTGTTTTTCGAACTCTAGAGAATTCCCATATTATTAAATTATTCTATTTGAAGCATCAATTGAGTGATTATTGAGAGACTCATGCTTATTTGCTACTGATTTAAGTTATTTTGTTAGCAGATGAATGAAGGAGCATTATTCTAGCAAAAGATTGTCAAAATATTGATTGAGCATTTTTGTAGCAAAACGAAGTAGATATTCCACACGAAAATAACAAAAATTCAAATAAAGGAGATAAAATCTTTCTTTTCGAAATGCAACACCCGTGGGATGAACGACACGTAGATTATTTGACCTAATGATCCTTCTAATCACAAGAGAAGACTTATAAATAGAAAAGAAAACCACCAAAAGGAGGGAGTTCATTATTTTTTGTTATTTAGATTTTTAGAATTTTGTCAAGAGTTAGAGACTTTGTCTATAGGTTTTCTACACGAGAACTAAAGCCAAGGAATCGAAGACGAAGGAGAAGTTGTAAAACAACATAATGTTAGTGAAAACTGAAGCGAAAAAGAAGATTCATTCATAATCTTTATTGGAGCATATAATTCTGAACTATTCTTCTATACGATTAACTTACGTTTATGAACTCATTGTTATTATTTCTTTGTCTTTCTTTTCATTATTGTAGTATGAATTAATCACCTTTAGGTGAGGATTAAGAATGATGTTATTGAATTGATTTAGATATGAAGTAAAGTTTGCTAACTTGAATTATTTTTAAGGCATTTTTAATTGATTAATATTTGTATCTGTCTGGCCAAAGACACGCATGAATATCTTCTCTATATTTCAGGAGAAAATAAGAGTAGGTTGCTTTTAAAACACATTAGCCTTTAGATTAGGTTAGCGGTTGGCTAAGTGAGAAAGTTAGGGATAATCACTCATCGAATGCACGAAAACAACAAGTTAAATTCATAAAAGTTAATGGGAGTTAATCTAAGATATTTGAGAAATCTGAGAGGATTCCGAGACTACTGTTGTGTGATTCAATTTTGAAATTCTTTTGCTGCAACAATCTATCTTCGGGAAGATAACATTAGAAATCTAAACCTACTTATTCATATCATTATAATCTAAAAGCATTCTTTTTATTATGTCCTTTGCTTTAATCAAGCATTAGTTCATATCAAAACCATAATCATTTATTTGTTCACATCGAATTCACTAAAAGAATATGTTAGAATAAGTTGGAAACTACCACTAATCCCTATGGAGAGGATATAAATTACATATAACTTACAGCTGACTATGTATATTTACACATCCTTAGTGTAGTTATCATTGAATATTTTGACTTCATTATGCACTTAGCAACACTAGGCGTAGTCTAGTGCGGTCTCTTGTGGCTAACAAGTTAGCAATTTTGGGATTAGGGGAGGGAGAAGTGCCTGCCTCTAGGTCGATAGTTTTGGTACGCAGACACTAGCAGTTGGTTTGGATCCCATGAGTGGATCTTATGGTTAGGTGTTGTTCATGGAATGTTTGAGGCCTCAATGGCTTTACAAAGGGCCGAGTGGTTAAGTGCTTCTTATCCCTGGAGGGGGTGGACTTTTGTTATTTGGTTGAGAGGAAAGTGTGATGTCAAAAGTTTGACCAGTTTTTTTTCTCCATTCTCTAGGGACTAGGGATGTATCAACAGTTATGAACCGTGGGGATGGAGTCGGATTTTGATGCTCTAAAGGCTTGGGGTTTTCTATTTTACCTTAGATCGCATTAAGAGCCAGTTTGTTTATGGTAGGCTATCATAGGTTAGTATTGGTTTCTCTGTGCGTTGCTGTGTTTTTATACACCGTTTGTGGCAGCTAAGCTACTTTGGTTGTGACCTGAGCTAGTTTTGATTTGCTCCCAGTGGGATTTTGCTGGTATTGTGATGGGTGACTTTAATGCTATTTAGGGGTCTTTTGAGACGTTAGGTGAGATTCTTATTCAAGCTGAGATGAAGGCGATTGACAGTATGCTTTTGGAGGCAGACCTAGTGAAGCTAGGGTCCGAGGCAACTAGTTCATGTGGTCCAATCATCAGAAGAGGGAGGCTGTGATTATGTGGCAGTTAGATCGGCTATTGGTTACTGTTTCCTAGGTGGAACCTTGTCCGCTATTTGAAGTGCAGGCCTCTGGGTGGGGGATCTATGACCACTCTGTGTTGCATTTTTTGATTGGGGAGCATCACTTTAGGCGGCCTTCCTTGTTTTAGTATTTTAACCATTGGGCTGAGGCGACGAATTTCTTTGACATTATTCGTGAGGTGTGGTGATAGGTTCCCAATGTTTCTCCTCTGTTGGGGTTTATGCAAAACCTTTAGGTCCTCAAGCCGATTTTGTGAAGGAAGTTTGGGTTTTTTCTAGATTCGCTTGAGGGGTAAGTTTGTTCATGCTCGTTGGGAGATAGAAGCTGCCCATGTGGCCTTGTCTTTGATCCCCTCGTTTGTGGAGCTGTAAAGGGTAGCCCATAGTGCTTCTTATCAGTTTGGGCTTGGGTTGGGAGAAATGAGGTATCAACCCCGTAAAAAATTTAGAGTTTGGTGGCTGGTTTTGAGTGATCAGAATTCGACGTTCTTCCACTGCTTTGTTAAGAGTTGGTAGATTAGTAACTACCTCGCTTCTATTGATTATGGGTTAGGTAGTGTTCTGACTTCTCATGGGGATATTGCAACGGTTGTTGTCAACTTCTACAAACGTGTCTTTGGAAAGGTTGGTGTGGGATATTAGATCTCACTGATCAGATTGCTGGCATCATGGACTTCACTTGGCCGGAGTGTTGTACGGAGGATTTGTGCCATTGGATCTCCCGGGAGGAGGGGCTGGATGTGCTGTTTGCTAGAAGTGCGGGTAAGACGCTTGGGTCTGATGGGTTCTCGGTAAGCCGGTGGTTGGGAATGACTTCAGCCATGCTACTGTTCTTTCTTTTTAGACTTGTTACTTGTCCCGTGAAGTGAATGCGGCTGCCATCACTTTGATTCCTAAGATCTCGATTCGGTAGGGTTTGAGGATTATCACTTGATTTCCTATTTGAGGATACATTTGGGCACGGGTGCACCTCGTTTTCTCCTAAAGGTTAATTTGCATAAGGCTATGATTTTCTGCACTGAAACTTCCTGTTTTGCACAGTGCTGACCATTGGCACGCCTGACCAACTTGTTAACTAGGTTCATGCCTATGTCACCTCTCCGATGTTTTCCATCATGGTTAATGAAGCGTTGAAAGAGTTCTTCCTTGGGAGGAGGAGGCTGCGACAGGGTGACCAATTGTCTTGCATATGTTAGTTATTGCAATGGAAGTCTTGTCATGGATGCTTAACCGGCCCCTGAAGGATTTTCGATTTCACCCACACTATGAGCTTGTTGGGCTAACTCATTTGTGTTTTGCGGATGATTTAATGATTTTTTTTGGAAGGGAGGATAAAGTCTCTTGCTTTCATTAAGGCCTCCTTCGATTGTCTTAGAAGATATCGGGGTTTCAAATGAACCTCAGGAAAATTTCCTTCTTTTGTGAGGGTTTGCCTAAAAAAGGGGTGGAGGATCTTACGTGTTTTATGAATTTCCCCTTGGCTTCCCTCTCGGTCAGTTATTTAGGGCTACCCTTTATGTCGGTTTACCTTTTGTACCTGAACTGTTAGCCCCTATTAGAGCGGATTGGTGTGAGGGTTCTCACGTAGGCTACTCGATCTTTGTCTTATGGAGGGTGACTACAATTGGTTCGGTCTGTTCTGAAGAGCTTCTAGGTAATTTAGGCTAGTGCTTTTCTGTTTCCAGCTAGGATGGTTCATGATGTCGAGAGGCTACTCATGTCCTTTCTTTGGAAGGATAAGGCGGATGAGATTGGTGGGGCTAAGGTAGCCTGGTTGGAAATCTGTCTTCCCTATGAGAAAGAGGGGTTGGGGTTGTGGCATATGGGTTCTTGAAGTGCTGTAATCATCAAGAAGCTTCTTTGGTTTCTGTTGGTTAGGTCTGGGTCCCTGTGGGTCGCCTGGGTGGAATCCTATATTCTGCAGGGTGGAAGTCTCTGGTGATTACCTGATCACCCTACTTCTCTTGGTGTTGGAGGGCTATCCTTTCCGTGCGCTATAGGTTGGAGCCACTGGTGAAGTTCTCTATTGGGTATGGAGTTCGGGTTTCGTTTGGTATGACCCCTGATTGTCGGGGCTTGATTGTTCTGCGTTTTGAGGAGTGTGTGATCTATAATGCAGATAGCTTGAGTGGGGCGAGAATGACTTATTTCCTTTTGGCTGATGGGTCATGGAACTGGTCGCGGTGTTCCAAGGAGTTGCTGGAGCTGGCTGATCTGGGGATACAAGTTGTTTTGAGGTTGGGATTAATGGATTATCCTCGATGGCTTTCTACAGGCTCTAGTGTTTATTCTGTGGCTTCTGTCTACAATACGGTGAGGCTTCAAGGTCAAAGGGTGTTATAGTGTCACCTAGTGTGGTTTGGGGGTGACATCTCGAGACATACCTCTCATTACTTTACTCGCTATTCAAGACTGTCTCTTTACATGCGGAATCGTCTTCACTGCTCGGACGAGTCTGTTTCTTCTTTTTGTCTTCTTTGTGATGTAGGTATTGAGTCACGAGACCACTTGTTTTTCTCGTGCTTCTTTGGGGCTCAACTATGGGAAGGCCTGGTCAAGTGGGGTGGTTTTACTCATAGGATCACATGGTGGGATATAAAGCTACGATGGATCTATCACATGATTTGTGGCTCTTCCTTTCGTTGTAGATCTTAGCGCCTTGCTTGGTATGCTACAGTTTATTATATCTAGGTGAAGCGGAATTATCGTTTGCATGGTGGGTGCCTCGTCCTGTGGCGGTTATTCTCTAGCTTGTTTGTTGTGGGCTACTTGCTGTTCTTGGCGAGGGGTCTGCTCTAGTGGCCTCTCTTCATGAGATTTGTTTGGGTAGAGTTAGCCTTTGTTTCTCCTGCTTGGATGAGAGTGTTTCTTGTCCGTTCTTTATTCTTTTGGTGTGTTCTCACCTGACTCGAGTTGTAGGCTTGTTTATGTTTTTTGCCTCTAGTGTGTGGTCGTTTGTTTCCTATTATTTTGGTGGTTTGCCTTTCCTGGCTTCCGGTTCCTCTGCCTTTCTCTATTTTAGTTAATGATTGCTTGTGGTTGATTATGGTAACCTAGGATTTGCTTTGACTTGCATGTAGTGTGAAATAGAAGAAATAGAAAAGCATACTTCTGATGTGAGTTTATTTAAATCCTTCTTTGATTCCCTCGTTCTTGAGGTCGTAGTTCACCTGTCTAAAGTTCTGATACGTTAGAGTGCTTTTAATGGGGTTTTATTAGATGTGCTTAAAGAGGATTTCTCCTCCTTTCTTGATGTGTGAGAATCAGGGGCATTCATGATACCCATTGTTTGCCTTTCTATGAAAGCATTGAGGGAAAGTGAGTGTTGCTCGTATTTCATCACTAATGCATCTTGATTAGGCTCTTTTTCTAATGAAAAAAGGAAAAAGGAGAATTCATGGAGTGTTTGAGAGGGCCGATATTTTCGACCGCTGGGACTCATTATGGTCAATAGCCAATACAGAAAAAGCTCACAACAATGGGAGAAGAGATTCTTACTTGGCAACTTGAGACTCTGAATCAACTACTATCGAAGGAAAAATCATGGATTTTGCCGATAATGATATAGACGAAATTGACCAAAAACTTTTGAATGGGCTAGTATGTAAGATACTCTCTAACAAAGTAGTGAATCCATATATTTTAAAAATGATGATGCCAATAATATGGGAGATAGGAAACAATACAAAAATTGAGGTGGTCGGTCGAAATAAATTCCTGCGCAAATTTAAGAACACGCGGGACAAAAAGCGTATTCATGAGAAAGAGCCATGTTTCTTTGACAAAAGTCTAATCCTCCTAGAAGACCCAAAAGGTATGTGTAAATTCTATGACTTAAAATTTTGCCATGCATCCTCATCATTTGCCAATAGCAAGGTTCTCAAGGAAAATGACAATTGCACTATGAAATATGATAGAAAATTTTGAAAAAGTAGAGACAGGGGATGATGATAGTTGCTGGGGTCAAATTGCATGTGTGAGAATAAAAATAAACGTCACCAAAATATTACGGAAATGTGTTAAACTCAAAATCGCTCTATGGTGGAAGACATTTGGAATAAACGTCACCAAAATATTTCTGGTATGAATGTGAAAAACTTGGACATACGCTTAGGAATTGTGTAGTTAATCGGCTAAGGAATTAGAAATGTTACAATATGGGGGCATGGATGAGAGAGTCACCATCTGGAAAAAAGAAGATTGAGGAATAAAAGGTGGGAAGAGAAAGCAACCAAGGGAGAGGTAGAGGTTGGGTCAGATGACATACAACCAGGAATGGGATGAATGAAATTCAGATCCGGAGCAGAGAGAGGTGGGTTCACCGCTGCAGTCTCCAGCGAACATAAATTGGTAATTGACGGTAAATTCAAACGACACGAATAAGGAAATAAATATCATTAATGGAAAAGCTATTACAGTTATGAAAAATAATGCAAATGATACGAGCATTCCAAAAGTTAAGGGGATGACGACGACATTTTAAAAGGAAGATTTTACTAACCTAAATAAAATTGATTTTGTGTCCAAGCTTGATGAGTTGAAGAAGTCAACTATGTGGGATCATATTAGACCAACTTTGTCAGCCAAAATAAGGAGGAAATTGGGCCAATTGAAAACAAAATTAAAATTACGGCCAAAGACAATTTAGATTCTGTTGAAGGAGTTCACGTGATTGGGCCATTCATGGATGTTAATGTGCAAAATGAACAACCCATTTTGGAGCTACCTCACACCATCTCCATGCATGGATCAACTTGTAAGTAGGTAGGGCACATGAGACTTCAGAAAGCTTTCAATGTGAATGGAAATGGTGAGAAGGAAGCGTGAATGTGAGAAAGAGATTATTATTACCAAGTCAACTAAACATAGATGTGTAGGGATGAACAATTCACCATGCAATAGAATTTTGATTCTAAATAATTTAGAATCTTGGATCGACATTGAAAATAATTTAGAATTATATAAAAAAAATTACCTTTGAAGAAAATACTTCTCTTCAGCTCCTCCAAGATGTTTCTTGAGATTTCAACAACTTCTCCTCGAGATCTTTTGGATCGTTTGGCAACTTTTCCACAAAATCTTCCTGGCTATGACTCAAAGGGATTAAGATTGGTGGAAACCTTCTCGAAAGAGGGAAGTTTTTAGAGAAAACTATATGGGTTGAATGACTTAGGCTTACACAAGGGTTCTATTTATACGGACTTTGGATAGAATCTAAGCCTAATAAAATTTTGTATTTAAATTATTTGAGTCTCATTCAAATGATTATTTGATATATTTAATAAATAAAATCACATATTTTAATATCTTATATATTAAAATATATTTAAAATTATCTGAATTTCATTCAAATAATTATTTATTAAATGAAATCATATATTTTAATATTTTATATATTAAAATATATTTAATGATTTGAATCTCATTCAAATAATTATTTTAATATATATTTTATATATTAAAATTAGATGTATAAAATTTTAAATCAATGTACCAAATACATTTTTTTTCCTTTTTAATTTCATGTATCTAATACATTAAATAATTTTAATATATACTTTATATATTAACATTACATATATAAAATTTTCTTTAAAACAATGTATCAAATAGATTTATTTTTTTCTCTTTAGTTCA
>JAOANK020082118.1:0-19028 GCA_026257165.2 Telfairia occidentalis
AAATAGTTAAAGTTTTGAATTTATACCAAATTGGAATAAGATTAGGATTTATGGAAACCCCTATAAATATGCATGTTGTAGGTTTTATTTTCTCATTTATTTTATATGGGTTATAAAATTAATGAAATAGATTAAAACTTATAATAAAGAATTGCATGCTAACATAAGGTTACGATTGGTTTTAAATGATTTTAAATCAATCCACCTAGACCTATGTAAAAATATTTCTAATATAATTAGAAATAGGTTAATCTTTTATATTTGTTTTAATAGGATTAAAATGAATGTCATAAAAGGTTGAATTTTTATAAAATAATTTTCTATAAGGGACCTTTGTCTAAGGAAAGTTTTGGCTAGGAAGAGGTGCTTAAGCTGATGGAAATAGAACACCACTACCTAGGAACCGACCTAGAAGGTGAATTAGATAACTATTTTATAAGCATGCAATAAATGATTAGATTTATTAAAATGTTTAATAAGTCATAGTCATATATTGTTAAACTATACAATATAAGAGTTATATTGGGCTAATTTTAACAATGGACTTAGTTAAATAAATAGTCGTATTTACCTAAGTAGATAAACCCTCATTTTAGAACACTTAGTGGGAGGAAATGATATATGAGATATGTCAATTTCTTTTCACATTTCTCCCTATAAGTTCACACCGTGAGATCTATGCTCAGCCTCATGGCACCACTTGCTTGTGTCCCCCTAAGGAAGGTGTTTGCATAGTTCAATACCAAGGTGAATGTAGAGAGTGTTTATACTAAGTGAGAGACGGACGTGTGTCAATACATCCTACGGTCTCCTTCATTAGTTTGGTGTTAGGTGTCATGCTCGGCCTCGTGGCACCGTTTGCTTGTGTCCTTCTACGAAAGGTGTTTGTATGAAATCTAACTCAAACTCCAGTAATGGATAGGATAACTTTAGGTTTTGTTCCAATTAGGTTTTCTCTATAGTTGACTCATTGGGGCAAAACTCTAGGGTGTAAAGTGAAGGGTTATACTAATGAAGAATTATTAAGTAAGTTAATAAATTATTAACTGAAATAATGGTGACTAATTGTTATAGCAATAAGAGTTATTCTGGTGTAATAATTGGTTGAGAGTGTCTCAATTCAGTAAAAGGGTGACTAACAGTGGTACGATGGCTTTCATCTTGACTTACTGAACTATCATTGAAAAATTAGATGTCACATAGGGTACAATGAAATTTTGCTAGACTTGATTGGATATAAAAGGTTTTGCATGACACTAATATAAGTAATATGTATGTTTCAGCAAAAATGACAAGTGCAATTATTAATCTTCTAAGTGCCATTAACTGAAGACAATTATACAACATGAAAAACAGGATCAATATTGTACTTATCATTGATGACATGAGGTTTGTCTAACTAGAGGAGTGTCCCCAGGTCCCCGCTTCTACTGCGTCTCGAAATGTTCGAGATGTTGGGGTTGATGCCGTAAATCTCATGAGTTTCATGGTTTGTAATCTTTGTACACAAATTATTTATTGAATAAAATAATGTGTTATTTTATTGACATTTAATATGCATTAACTCAATTCAATAAACTGAGATCCAAGGTTATTTTATGTAATTCAAAATGTATGTGGTAGACATATAGGTGGATCATGTTTAAGTAATAACCTAAACGGTCTGTAGTATATAAATAAGGTTGGGTACCTTATCCTGGTAACACTATTGGATACAACACACTTTATAATTGTTACAAGAGTTGTAAAGTGTTACAAATGGTTATGATCTTAATCGTTCATGTGAAGACATGTGAGTGAAGGTATCCTATACAAAGAGTTTGTATAAGACCAAACCACAAATGGATTAGTCTCTTTTTATAATGTCGTTGCTTAAAGAGATTAATATTTCACTAGGATGATCATAGGTGACTCGACCAAAATCCTGAGTGAGTTGTGAACTCCTGCCTATGAAGGCAATCTTTTAATTTGTATGGGTGAGAGTGGCTAAGATTTTCGACTCAATAAGCCTGTCATTTTTGGGATTTGCCTCATTTTTGATTTATATTAAAACTATAGGTTAAAGACAGAGATATGCATTTAATATGATTAATGTGCATAATATATAGTGAATTTATTATTAGATAATTAATTAATTAATTATATATTATTTCATAATTAATTATATTAATTAATTAAGATGATTAAAATTAACTTCCCACTAATGGGGAGTTGATGGAAGGTATGTGGGAGGGAATTAAGGAAATTTCCCTCCAACTCTCTCTTTATTTTTCTCGATATATAAAGCCCGATGTTGAGAACACAGAGGGCTGCTGAACTTTTACATTTTGATTTTCCCTTACCAACATCAAAGATCCCACAATCTAATTTTTTTTCCTTCATCTTGAGTATAGTGAGTTGATTGAGTGATAGTGTTCACTAGTAGCTTGCTGTTGATCAAGGTTTTGACAAATTGCGCAAAGTTCGACAAAGGTAAATGAACTTCTCTTTCTCTCTATTTTTACTTTTATGCATGGTCTTTCAAATTGTATGTTGAATGGATAGTGTTCACATGCTAAAGCGAGAAATTTGATTCCTTCGATTACTATCAGAGCCAGGTTGTATGCCTTCAATATTCAATTTTGAAGTAAATGAACTTCTCTTTCTCTCTATTTTTACTTTTATGCATGGTCTTTCAAATTGTATGTTGAATGGATAGTGTTCACATGCTAAAGCCAGGTTGTATGCCTTCAATATTCAATTTTGAAGTAAAATTCAGAGAATAAGTGAGTGTTATTATGCATTTTGGATGTTGGTTGCAAAATGGATGTTTACAAATTTTGGCACTTAGCTTACTGCTTTAATTCGATTAAAGTTGTAAGGCCTCATTGTTTTGGGCATTTAAATTTTTGCTATCGAGTCTGTAAGTCTGTGTCTTGAAGGTTGACAAGAGTTGCTATAAGAATGGAGTAAAATGATAAGCATTTGGAACTAGATAAAAGAAGAAAAGTTGCAGCGTTGAGCACGGAGTTGCTCAACGTCGCAGCACAGATGGGCAAATGTTGAGACGCTGCCGCCTGGGGTCGAGACGTTACGACAAAGAAGGTCTAGCATCGAGATGCTGCTGCCTGGGGTCTAGACGCTGCGGCAAGGAGGTCTAGCCTCGCGACACCATGCATGCTGCAGAACGTGGCTTCGAGGGATCATGTTGCCGTTATTATTTTATATATATATAATTTTGACTATATAAATTTAATTTAATTAGTTAATTAAATCAATATAATTTGATTATATTAATTTAATTAATGCTTATTAGGGTACCAAAATTTGATCCATTTTTTCTATTTAATTATGCATTTGATGTATATTTTATTATATTTCATATTGTAGGCCATATAGTTTTAAAATCTCACCTTAGGATAAACATATTTCATGCATATTATTTTTTTATAAATGATCCTAACGAATAGAAATATTGTTTATCTTAAATTTTCAAAACTTTTAGTTTATCCAAATTCTTTGTTATCCTGACTGTTACGGTTAAGTTTAGTTGTTCACGGCAGCAGAGTAAACGAGTAAGTCCGAAGACCTTCTAGGATTAGAGTTTGTCTAAAACAAAAATATTTGGACTTTTAAGCCTTGCATTAGAACTGTTTGAAGTGTTTTATTACTAAAATTGAAGTTTGAAGATTGTTAGAAGATGTCTTCTTCAGAAAATGAAATCAAAATTAGCTCCGAAGAAGGAGTTAACCGAAGAAGAAGTTGAATCCCAACACATGGGAGACCGGACTCTAGAAGATGAAGAAGCGATTAACATTACTAAAGTGGAAAAACAACTCGAACAATGGGACCTACCCAATCTCGATGTTAAAAAGGTATATTCTCACTCTAGTTATAGTTTCACACAAAAGCTATGCATTAAAACCATAGAAAGAACAATTCCTGTCTCTGAACCAATTCATTCAATAAATCTTTTCCCTAGGAATGATTTATTAGAATTCAAAAAGGATTATAATTATGTTCATATCGGTGCTGTACAAGTTTCCATTAAACCTTTATTTCGGTTAGGATTAGATGTACCTGTTCTAACCATTTTAAGCGATACAAGACACCATAATTTTGAACACTCAGTTCTAGGAATTATGCAATCAAATGTTGTTAATGGTCCTATATATTTCAATTGTTATCCAAATCTAACGGTGTCCCTAAAGGACCCAAACGTTTTCAAAGCTCTTTGTCTAGATATGGCAGAGAAAGGTTTGAATCTCGAAGAAGGATCCCACAAACTCAGTCTAGTTTACAAAATTATATACCGACTGATGACGTCCAGTGTCGGATCCAAAGTATTGATGTCTTCTCCCAAAGGGAAAACGATGATGATAGAAGCGAACATCCATTCTGCGACTAGAGATCCCAGGATGATATCATGGGATGCAGTCACAAAGAACCCAAAATGGACATCTGAAAAAGCTTTCACTCCACCACCAAAGAAGGGGAGTCAGCTTTCACAGATCATGGAATATCCCGACAGAAAAGTAACAATTAAATTTGAAAATGAAGCATCTAGTTCTATTAAAGTTAAAGATAGTATCAACATGAACAATGCATTAAACGAATTTATGAATTCTAGACCTAGTACTTCTGGCTTGAGGGAGTCATCTGCTAGTCCTAAGATAACTAGATCAGAATCTCTTTGAGTCAAAGTAGTAGGTCTATCACAGGGAACACATGAAATCTTTTATGAAGATGAAGCCAGAAAATTCCCAACACAAACTGAAATGGAAATAGGATCAGTTTCTAGCGATAGGTTAAATGTGATCACAAACTTCTACATAAAGACTTTAACTCTCAGGAAAATAGATCCAGGAGAAAAGAGTTTAATGCAAGATATTTTACAGAAGAAAAAGATTAGATTAAAAAACCTTATTTTACCTACATTAGGGAAATAAAAGAAGAAATCCCTTTCTTCCTTTGGTTAAAAAACTTTGAAAAAATTCAGACTTTAGAAGAAATCCCTATTTGGAGAACAAAAGAAAGGGGAATAATCCAATCTCTGCATCCTCCCTTATAGGAAGTAGAATTCAAAAATTACTATGGTGATATGGTTACTGCCAAACCCTTCCAACAAATCAATGAGAATGATGAAATTAAATCACCAACAAACAAAGAAATTAAAAAAAGCATACAACTACAAAATAACTTTTCCAATAAAATGTTATCCTGTATTGCAAAGAGAATTGAAAAAATAGATAAGAAAATCATACTCTCAAAAGACAACGAAGCTAAGAACACTAAAGGAAAAAATTGCCAAAACATCCCTCTAATTCAACCAATTGCAGACATACCCACTTTGGAATCCAAAGAGGAAGAAACAATAAAAAAATTGATTGAGAAGCTTTCAAAAATTAAAACAGATGAAGCCTCAAGTAGTAAAAGCCAAGCAAACGTTAATGTTCTTGAAGATGACTTCAACTCATTAATTTGAAAGGGAAAAACCCTAAAAATCAAAGAATCAAATTTTGATGATGAACAAAAAATTCAGAGAATGAGATTCCAAGGAAAAATGTATAATTATTATGACAGACCATCATTTCCCGATATAGGATACGAAGAAAGAAATGAATACTAAAAAACATCCAATAATGGAACATCCATATACGAATAGAATGTTGATGGAAAATCAGAACACCAAGTTCTAACCATGCTCAACAAAATGGTTATGGCTTAGCAAGCCTATAAGCAAAGAGGTAAAATGAAAAAGAAATCTACCAGTATCTGGTTTCAGGTTTTACAAGAAACCTATGAAATTGGTGGGATAACTGTATTTCAGAAGCTCATAAAGCTAAGTCTTTTAACAGCACTACAATGACAAAAGTTAAAAAGACAATAAAACAAATTGTCAAAATAGAAGATCAAGACCAAGAAATAGATACAGAAATATAAATCAATGAAGAAGTTTCTGAGGCAGTTAACAAACTATTGTTTCAAATAACCTATGCTTGGGTAGGGCAACCTTCTGATTTCCGTGAAAGAAACGAACAAATCCTTAAATATTTGAAATGCCCAAACATGAAAGATTTCAAATGGTACAAGGATATGTTCTTGACCAAAGTAATGTCCATAGCAGACTGTAGAGAAAAACACTAGAAAGGGAGATTCATAGATGGATTGCCCAATTATATTAGGGTAAAAGTCTATGAACAACTAAAAGAAGACTATGAAGGACAATTAGAATGGGTTGATATACCCTATGGCAGAATTAGTAGCACCATACTAAATTGTGGCTTAAAATTATGCGTTGAAGCAAAGATTAAGAAAAACTTCAAAAAACTTCACATGATCATACAAAAAATCTAAATGCATTTTGTGAACAATATGGTTGCACAACCATAAAGTCTCCTTCTCAAAGAAAAAGACCTCATAAAACAAAAAGATATATTTCCAATAGAAACTATGAACAAAGGCCTTACAGAAAAAATTATCAAAGGTCGTATAGACAACCTCAGAAATTTACTAATTATAGGAAACCACAGTATTGCCATGAAGGTGAATCCTCCAAATGATCAAACAAGAATTTAGATAAGAAAAGGATTACTTGTTATAAATGCAAAAGAGGACGACACTATGCAAACAAATGCCCTCTCAAAGGAAAGATAAATAATTTAGAAATAGAAGAATCTCTAAAAAAGGATCTTCTACATTTGGTAGATTTGCAAACAGAAAGTGATTACTCAAACTATGATTCTACACAAAGCGAAAAATAGGAAAACCAAATCTTAGAGGTAAATGAGTATTCTGATACAGATACAGACTACTCTAAAAGTTCTACTGAAAAAGAAGAGCGAAAAGCCTGTCTAGGTTGTCTAAATACCAGAACAAACACACAAAAGGTCCTGCTTGAAGCCTTAGAAAAAATGAATGACGAACAGTCTAGAAAAATAGTCTCGAGTGCTCTAAGGCAGTCTATACAAGAAGAATCTCAAAAAGCCCATGTAGAGCAAGCCATCAAGGCCCAAATTTGAATGAAATCTTAAGTCAAGCCCAACAACCTAGAAAAACCATGATCAGTGACCTGCAAAAGGAAATAAGACTTCTTAAAAAGGATTTATCTGAATGGAAACAAATTCATTCTTTTGAAATAGAAAAGATTAAAAATGAATTAAACAGTTTAGAAAGACTCAAAAAACCCACTAGTGAGGACGAAAAGTCAGAAGAGGATTATTTTTTAAATAATGAAGAAATTCCTGAACCACAACCAGAGAAAATAGCTCATGTGGCCACAGTAATATCTCAAAAATGGTATACAAAGGTTATAATTAAAGTAAAAGATTTTAAATTAGAAATAAAAGCTCTAATAGATTCAGGAAGAGACCAAAATTTCATACAGTAAGGCCTAGTTCCAACAAAATATTTTGAGAAAACCACGCACGGATGAACCGGAGCCAATGGTCAAGACTTAGAAATTAACTATAAACTCCCCGAAGTACATATCTGTAAGGGACCAATTTGTTTCATTAATTCTTTTATTCTAGTAAAAGACTTAGAACAAGAATTAATCCTAAGAACTCCATTCCTTACCCAATTATATCCTTTACAAGTCTCTGAAAAAAGAGTAACTTGTAACATAGAGGGAACAAAGATATTGTTTGAATTCATTAAACCAATAAAATCTCAAGAGTTACTTTTAATAAATTCATACGACAAAAAGAAAAAATAATTACAATTTCTTAAAGAAGAAATTGATTACAAAAGAATAGAAGAGAATTTAAATCATTCTTCTGTAAAAGAAAAAATTGATTTCTACTTACAAAAAATAAAAAATGAAATATGCGCAGATTTACCGAATGCATTTTGTAAAAGAAGACAACATATAGTTGATCTTCCATATGTCAAAAATTTCTCAGAACAGGCTATTCCCACAAAGGCGAGGCCAATCCAGATGAATGCTGAAATAATGCAACATTGCAAAAAAGAAATTGATTAGACCATCCAAAAAGCCCGTGGTCTTGTGCAGCATTCTACGTAAACAACACTGCTGAAAAAGAAAGAGGTGTCCCAAGGTTAGTAATAAATTACAAACCCTTAAATAAAGTTTTACAATGGATTAGATATCCTATACCCCATAAACCCAATTTAATAAAACGAATTTCAACTGCTAAGGTATTTTCAAAATTCGATTTAAAATCAGGTTTTTGGCAAATTCAAATATCTAAAAAAGATAAATACAAAACTGCATTCAATGTTCCATTCGGACAATACGAGTGGAATGTAATGCCATTCGGATTAAAAAATGCTCCATCCGAATGTCAAAAAATCATGAATGATATTTTTAACAATCGCCAAGATTTTTAAATCGTATACATCGATGATATTTTGATATTTTCTGATAGCATAAATCAACATTTTAAACATCTTGAAATTTTTATCAAAGTATCCTGTTTTGATTTCTTAGTAGAGCCTATAAAAGGCATAAAGAACCCTCTTGCAGATTACCTCTCAAGAGAATTCCTTACTCCTACCAAAAACCCCAATAGATGAAAAAATGGCCAAGCCTGGCCAAAATCTTTAGAGAAGAACTTCAGAAAGAAAAAAGAGAAGAAATGTCTTGACCTAATGGAGGTCGTGGAAGAGGCAAACAGCCTGCTTTCTCTTCAAATCAAGCGTCTCCTCAAGCCATGAGTAGCGACAGTTACGAAATGGATTTGGGATCCATAACCACAAATCGTCCAAGAACCAGATCCTCTAGGATCGTTATTCAAGAGCCTTCAGCTTCGCCGAGGTCATCAACCTCCATAGTTCGTCCTTCCGACGATGTTGTTCAAATGAGGCCTTCAGCCTCTCCTACCACATTGACTCCACAAAGACCTGTCACTCCATCAACGTATTCCACAGTCGTTCAACCACAACGACGTTTCCAACCTCGTCCAGAAGTTATGGTATATGTACAAAAGCCAAACATTGTTCATGACTTAATCATAGAACACGAATTCGATTCTGTTAGCCTTTTTGAAACCGTTTCAAAAAATTTTCCAACAAAATTTTGGTTTCTTTTAGTTGATACAAAGTCAGCTGAGATTACTCACATTCCTGATAAAAATGATCCAAAAAGGATAGCTTATTCAAAGATCAAAATCAGAAGGGTCTTCAACCCTACAAAATGGAATCAAGGTCTCTTTACAAAGAAAAGGCCTTCACCAAAACTTTCAGACCTTAGTCTTACAACTATAAAGACTACGTAAAAGCATGATATGCAGTTTTCTGGCATACCCCGAAGGACCATTCATGGTTTATCTACTTCTGTCCCAAAGCTCACAAAGAGAACTTCCCACTGTGGTTCATCGAATGGTGGACTACCTTCGATCTTACAGACGAAATTCTTCCAATCCCACTTTAGGAGGCATACTTCTAGTTCTGCAGAACAATCTGCAAAACCCCATTTCATTCTTCAATGAGATTTTGTCAATATTTCCAAGTATCTTGGATAATGACTTGGAATTTCAAAGTTGAGACTAAGCCACAGTTCAATCACCTAACTAGTTAGGTGATTGAACTGTGGCTTAGTCTCAACTTTGAAATTCCAAGTCATTATCCAAGATACTTGGAAATATTGACAAAATCTCATTGAAGAATGAAATGGGGTTTTGCAGATTGTTCTGCAGAACTAGAAGTATGCCTCCTAAAGTGGGATTGGAAGAATTTCGTCTGTAAGATCGAAGGTAGTCCACCATTCGATGAACCACAGTGGGAAGTTCTCTTTGTGAGCTTTGGGACAGAAGTAGATAAACCATGAATGGTCCTTCGGGGTATGCCAGAAAACTGCATATCATGCTTTTACGTAGTCTTTATAGTTGTAAGACTAAGGTCTGAAAGTTTTGGTGAAGGCCTTTTCTTTGTAAAGAGACCTTGATTCCATTTTGTAGGGTTGAAGACCCTTCTGATTTTGATCTTTGAATAAGCTATCCTTTTTGGATCATTTTTATCAGGAATGTGAGTAATCTCAGCTGACTTTGTATCAACTAAAAGAAACCAAAATTTTGTTGGAAAATTTTTTGAAACGGTTTCAAAAAGGCTAACAGAATCGAATTCGTGTTCTATGATTAAGTCATGAACAATGTTTGGCTTTTGTACATATACCATAACTTCTGGACGAGGTTGGAAACGTCGTTGTGGTTGAACGACTGTGGAATACGTTGATGGAGTGACAGGTCTTTGTGGAGTCAATGTGGTAGGAGAGGCTGAAGGCCTCATTTGAACAACATCGTCGGAAGGACGAACTATGGAGGTTGATGACCTCGGCGAAGCTGAAGGCTCTTGAATAACGATCCTAGAGGATCTGGTTCTTGGACGATTTGTGGTTATGGATCCCAAATCCATTTCGTAACTGTCGCTACTCATGGCTTGAGGAGACGCTTGATTTGAAGAGAAAGCAGGCTGTTTGCCTCTTCCACGACCTCCATTAGGTCAAGACATTTCTTCTCTTTTTTCTTTCTGAAGTTCTTCTCTAAAGATTTTGGCCAGGCTTGGCCATTTTTTCATCTATTGGGGTTTTTGGTAGGAGTAAGGAATTCTCTTGAGAGGTAATCTGCAAGAGGGTTCTTTATGCCTTTTATAGGCTCTACTAAGAAATCAAAACAGGATACTTTGATAAAAATTTCAAGATGTTTAAAATGTTGATTTATGCTATCAGAAAATATCAAAATATCATCGATGTATACGATTTAAAAATCTTGGCGATTGTTAAAAATATCATTCATGATTTTTTGACATTCGGATGGAGCATTTTTTAATCCGAATGGCATTACATTCCACTCGTATTGTCCGAATGGAACATTGAATGCAGTTTTGTATTTATCTTTTTTAGATATTTGAATTTGCCAAAAACCTGATTTTAAATCGAATTTTGAAAATACCTTAGCAGTTGAAATTCGTTTTATTAAATTGGGTTTATGGGGTATAGGATATCTAATCCATTGTAAAACTTTATTTAAGGGTTTGTAATTTATTACTAACCTTGGGACACCTCTTTCTTTTTCAGCAGTGTTGTTTACGTAGAATGCTGCACAAGACCACGGGCTTTTTGGATGGTCTAATCAATTTCTTTTTTGCAATGTTGCATTATTTCAGCATTCATCTGGATTGGCCTCGCCTTTGTGGGAATAGCCTGTTCTGAGAAATTTTTGACATATGGAAGATCAACTATATGTTGTCTTCTTTTACAAAATGCATTCGGTAAATCTGCGCATATTTCATTTTTTATTTTTTGTAAGTAGAAATCAATTTTTTCTTTTACAGAAGAATGATTTAAATTCTCTTCTATTCTTTTGTAATCAATTTCTTCTTTAAGAAATTGTAATTATTTTTTCTTTTTGTCGTATGAATTTATTAAAAGTAACTCTTGAGATTTTATTGGTTTAATGAATTCAAACAATATCTTTGTTCCCTCTATGTTACAAGTTACTCTTTTTTCAGAGACTTGTAAAGGATATAATTGGGTAAGGAATGGAGTTCTTAGGATTAATTCTTGTTCTAAGTCTTTTACTAGAATAAAAGAATTAATGAAACAAATTGGTCCCTTACAGATATGTACTTCGGGGAGTTTATAGTTAATTTCTAAGTCTTGACCATTGGCTCCGGTTCATCCGTGCGTGGTTTTCTCAAAATATTTTGTTGGAACTAGGCCTTACTGTATGAAATTTTGGTCTCTTCCTGAATCTATTAGAGCTTTTATTTCTAATTTAAAATCTTTTACTTTAATTATAACCTTTGTATACCATTTTTGAGATATTACTGTGGCCACATGAGCTATTTTCTCTGGTTGTGGTTCAGGAATTTCTTCATTATTTAAAAAATAATCCTCTTCTGACTTTTCGTCCTCACTAGTGGGTTTTTTGAGTCTTTCTAAACTGTTTAATTCATTTTTAATCTTTTCTATTTCAAAAGAATGAATTTGTTTCCATTCAGATAAATCCTTTTTAAGAAGTCTTATTTCCTTTTGCAGGTCACTGATCATGGTTTTTCTAGGTTGTTGGGCTTGACTTAAGATTTCATTCAAATTTGGGCCTTGATGGCTTGCTCTACATGGGCTTTTTGAGATTCTTCTTGTATAGACTGCCTTAGAGCACTCGAGACTATTTTTCTAGACTGTTCGTCATTCATTTTTTCTAAGGCTTCAAGCAGGACCTTTTGTGTGTTTGTTCTGGTATTTAGACAACCTAGACAGGCTTTTCGCTCTTCTTTTTCAGTAGAACTTTTAGAGTAGTCTGTATCTGTATCAGAATACTCATTTACCTCTAAGATTTGGTTTTCCTATTTTTCGCTTTGTGTAGAATCATAGTTTGAGTAATCACTTTCTGTTTGCAAATCTACCAAATGTAGAAGATCCTTTTTTAGAGATTCTTCTATTTCTAAATTATTTATCTTTCCTTTGAGAGGGCATTTGTTTGCATAGTGTCGTCCTCTTTTGCATTTATAACAAGTAATCCTTTTCTTATCTAAATTCTTGTTTGATCATTTGGAGGATTCACCTTCATGGCAATACTGTGGTTTCCTATAATTAGTAAATTTCTGAGGTTGTCTATACGACCTTTGATAATTTTTTCTGTAAGGCCTTTGTTCATAGTTTCTATTGGAAATATATCTTTTTGTTTTATGAGGTCTTTTTCTTTGAGAAGGAGACTTTATGGTTGTGCAACCATATTGTTCACAAAATGCATTTAGATTTTTTGTATGATCATGTGAAGTTTTTTGAAGTTTTTCTTAATCTTTGCTTCAACGCATAATTTTAAGCCACAATTTAGTATGGTGCTACTAATTCTGCCATAGGGTATATCAACCCATTCTAATTGTCCTTCATAGTCTTCTTTTAGTTGTTCATAGACTTTTACCCTAATATAATTGGGCAATCCATCTATGAATCTCCCTTTCTAGTGTTTTTCTCTACAGTCTGCTATGGACATTACTTTGGTCAAGAACATATCCTTGTACCATTTGAAATCTTTCATGTTTGGGCATTTCAAATATTTAAGGATTTGTTCGTTTCTTTCACGGAAATCAGAAGGTTGCCCTACCCAAGCATAGGTTATTTGAAACAATAGTTTGTTAACTGCCTCAGAAACTTCTTCATTGATTTATATTTCTGTATCTATTTCTTGGTCTTGATCTTCTATTTTGACAATTTGTTTTATTGTCTTTTTAACTTTTGTCATTGTAGTGCTGTTAAAAGACTTAGCTTTATGAGCTTCTGAAATACAGTTATCCCACCAATTTCATAGGTTTCTTGTAAAACCTGAAACCAGATACTGGTAGATTTCTTTTTCATTTTACCTCTTTGCTTATAGGCTTGCTAAGCCATAACCATTTTGTTGAGCATGGTTAGAACTTGGTGTTCTGATTTTCCATCAACATTCTATTCGTATATGGATGTTCCATTATTGGATGTTTTTTAGTATTCATTTCTTTCTTCGTATCCTATATCGGGAAATGATGGTCTGTCATAATAATTATACATTTTTCCTTGGAATCTCATTCTCTGAATTTTTTGTTCATCATCAAAATTTGATTCTTTGATTTTTAGGGTTTTTCCCTTTCAAATTAATGAGTTGAAGTCATCTTCAAGAACATTAACGTTTGCTTGGCTTTTACTACTTGAGGCTTCATCTGTTTTAATTTTTGAAAGCTTCTCAATCAATTTTTTTATTGTTTCTTCCTCTTTGGATTCCAAAGTGGGTATGTCTGCAATTGGTTGAATTAGAGGGATGTTTTGGCAATTTTTTCCTTTAGTGTTCTTAGCTTCGTTGTCTTTTGAGAGTATGATTTTCTTATCTATTTTTTCAATTCTCTTTGCAATACAGGATAACATTTTATTGGAAAAGTTATTTTGTAGTTGTATGCTTTTTTTAATTTCTTTGTTTGTTGGTGATTTAATTTCATCATTCTCATTGATTTGTTGGAAGGGTTTGGCAGTAACCATATCACCATAGTAATTTTTGAATTCTACTTCCTATAAGGGAGGATGCAGAGATTGGATTATTCCCCTTTCTTTTGTTCTCCAAATAGGGATTTCTTCTAAAGTCTGAATTTTTTCAAAGTTTTTTAACCAAAGGAAGAAAGGGATTTCTTCTTTTATTTCCCTAATGTAGGTAAAATAAGGTTTTTTAATCTAATCTTTTTCTTCTGTAAAATATCTTGCATTAAACTCTTTTCTCCTGGATCTATTTTCCTGAGAGTTAAAGTCTTTATGTAGAAGTTTGTGATCACATTTAACCTATCGCTAGAAACTGATCCTATTTCCATTTCAGTTTGTGTTGGGAATTTTCTGGCTTCATCTTCATAAAAGATTTCATGTGTTCCCTGTGATAGACCTACTACTTTGACTCAAAGAGATTCTGATCTAGTTATCTTAGGACTAGCAGATGACTCCCTCAAGCCAGAAGTACTAGGTCTAGAATTCATAAATTCGTTTAATGCATTGTTCATGTTGATACTATCTTTAACTTTAATAGAACTAGATGCTTCATTTTCAAATTTAATTGTTACTTTTCTGTCGGGATATTCCATGATCTGTGAAAGCTGACTCCCCTTCTTTGGTGGTGGAGTGAAAGCTTTTTCAGATGTCCATTTTGGGTTCTTTGTGACTGCATCCCATGATATCATCCTGGGATCTCTAGTCGCAGAATGGATGTTCGCTTCTATCATCATCGTTTTCCCTTTGGGAGAAGACATCAATACTTTGGATCCGACACTGGACGTCATCAGTCGGTATATAATTTTGTAAACTAGACTGAGTTTGTGGGATCCTTCTTCGAGATTCAAACCTTTCTCTGCCATATCTAGACAAAGAGCTTTGAAAACGTTTGGGTCCTTTAGGGACACCGTTAGATTTGGATAACAATTGAAATATATAGGACCATTAACAACATTTGATTGCATAATTCCTAGAACTGAGTGTTCAAAATTATGGTGTCTTGTATCGCTTAAAATGGTTAGAACAGGTACATCTAATCCTAACCGAAATAAAGGTTTAATGGAAACTTGTACAGCACCGATATGAACATAATTATAATCCTTTTTGAATTCTAATAAATCATTCCTAGGGAAAAGATTTATTGAATGAATTGGTTCAGAGACAGGAATTGTTCTTTCTATGGTTTTAATGCATAGCTTTTGTGTGAAACTATAACTAGAGTGAGAATATACCTTTTTAACATCGAGATTGGGTAGGTCCCATTGTTCGAGTTGTTTTTCCACTTTAGTAATGTTAATCGCTTCTTCATCTTCTAGAGTCCGGTCTCCCATGTGTTGGGATTCAACTTCTTCTTCGGTTAACTCCTTCTTCGGAGCTAATTTTGATTTCATTTTCTGAAGAAGACATCTTCTAACAATCTTCAAACTTCAATTTTAGTAATAAAACACTTCAAACAGTTCTAATGCAAGGCTTAAAAGTCCAAATATTTTTGTTTTAGACAAACTCTAATCCTAGAAGGTCTTCGGACTTACTCGTTTACTCTGCTGCCGTGAACAACTAAACTTAACCGTAACAGTCAGGATAACAAAGAATTTGGATAAACTAAAAGTTTTGAAAATTTAAGATAAACAATATTTCTATTCGTTAGGATCATTTATAAAAAAATAATATGCATGAAATATGTTTATCCTAAGGTGAGATTTTAAAACTATATGGCCTACAATATGAAATATAATAAAATATACATCAAATGCATAATTAAATAGAAAAAATGGATCAAATTTTGGTACCCTAATAAGCATTAATTAAATTAATATAATCAAATTATATTGATTTAATTAACTAATTAAATTAAATTTATATAGTCAAAATTATATATATATAAAATAATAACGGCAACATGATCCCTCGAAGCCACGTTCTGCAGCATGCATGGTGTCGCGAGGCTAGACCTCCTTGCCGCAGCGTCTAGACCCCAGGCAGCAGCATCTCGATGCTAGACCTTCTTTGTCGTAACGTCTCGACCCCAGGCGGCAGCGTCTCAACATTTGCCCATCTGTGCTGCGACGTTGAGCAACTCCGTGCTCAACGCTGCAACTTTTCTTCTTTTATCTAGTTCCAAATGCTTATCATTTTACTCCATTCTTATAGCAACTCTTGTCAACCTTCAAGACACAGACTTACAGACTCGATAGCAAAAATTTAAATGCCCAAAACAATGAGGCCTTACAACTTTAATCGAATTAAAGCAGTAAGCTAAGTGCCAAAATTTGTAAACATCCATTTTGCAACCAACATCCAAAATGCATAATAACACTCACTTATTCTCTGAATTTTACTTCAAAATTGAATATTGAAGGCATACAACCTGGCTTTAGCATGTGAACACTATCCATTCAACATACAATTTGAAAGACCATGCATAAAAGTAAAAATAGAGAGAAAGAGAAGTTCATTTACTTCAAAATTGAATATTGAAGGCATACAACCTGGCTCTGATAGTAATCGAAGGAATCAAATTTCTCGCTTTAGCATGTGAACACTATCCATTCAACATACAATTTGAAAGACCATGCATAAAAGTAAAAATAGAGAGAAAGAGAAGTTCATTTACCTTTGTCGAACTTTGCGCAATTTGTCAAAACCTTGATCAACAGCAAGCTACTAGTGAACACTATCACTCAATCAACTCACTATACTCAAGATGAAGGAAAAAAAATTAGATTGTGGGATCTTTGATGTTGGTAAGGGAAAATCAAAATGTAAAAGTTCAGCAGCCCTCTGTGTTCTCAACATCGGGCTTTATATATCGAGAAAAATAAAGAGAGAGTTGGAGGGAAATTTCCTTAATTCCCTCCCACATACCTTCCATCAACTCCCCATTAGTGGGAAGTTAATTTTAATCATCTTAATTAATTAATATAATTAATTATGAAATAATATATAATTAATTAATTAATTATCTAATAATAAATTCACTATATATTATGCACATTAATCATATTAAATGCATATCTCTGTCTTTAACCTATAGTTTTAATATAAATCAAAAATGAGGCAAATCCCAAAAATGACAGGCTTATTGAGTCGAAAATCTTAGCCACTCTCACCCATACAAATTAAAAGATTGCCTTCATAGGCAGGAGTTCACAACTCACTCAGGATTTTGGTCGAGTCACCTATGATCATCCTAGTGAAATATTAATCTCTTTAAGCAACGACATTATAAAAAGAGACTAATCCATTTGTGGTTTGGTCTTATACAAACTCTTTGTATAGGATACCTTCACTCACATGTCTTCACATGAACGATTAAGATCATAACCATTTGTAACACTTTACAACTCTTGTAACAATTATAAAGTGTGTTGTATCCAATAGTGTTACCAGGATAAGGTACCCAACCTTATTTATATACTACAGACCGTTTAGGTTATTACTTAAACATGATCCACCTATATGTCTACCACATACATTTTGAATTACATAAAATAACCTTGGATCTCAGTTTATTGAATTGAGTTAATGCATATTAAATGTCAATAAAATAACACATTATTTTATTCAATAAATAATTTGTGTACAAAGATTACAAACCATGAAACTCATGAGATTTACGGCATCAACCCCAACATCTCGAACATTTCGAGACGCAGTAGAAGCGGGGACCTGGGGACACTCCTCTAGTTAGACAAACCTCATGTCATCAATGATAAGTACAATATTGATCCTGTTTTTCATGTTGTATAATTGTCTTCAGTTAATGGCACTTAGAAGATTAATAATTGCACTTGTCATTTTTGCTGAAACATACATATTACTTATATTAGTGTCATGCAAAACCTTTTATATCCAATCAAGTCTAGCAAAATTTCATTGTACCCTATGTGACATCTAATTTTTCAATGATAGTTCAGTAAGTCAAGATGAAAGCCATCGTACCACTGTTAGTCACCCTTTTACTGAATTGAGACACTCTCAACCAATTATTACACCAGAATAACTCTTATTGCTATAACAATTAGTCACCATTATTTCAGTTAATAATTTATTAACTTACTTAATAATTCTTCATTAGTATAACCCTTCACTTTACACCCTAGAGTTTTGCCCCAATGAGTCAACTATAGAGAAAACCTAATTGGAACAAAACCTAAAGTTATCCTATCCATTACTGGAGTTTGAGTTAGATTTCATACAAACACCTTTCGTAGAAGGACACAAGCAAACGGTGCCACGAGGCCGAGCATGACACCTAACACCAAACTAATGAAGGAGACCGTAGGATGTATTGACACACGTCCGTCTCTCACTTAGTATAAACACTCTCTACATTCACCTTGGTATTGAACTATGCAAACACCTTCCTTAGGGGGACACAAGCAAGTGGTGCCATGAGGCTGAGCATAGATCTCACGGTGTGAACTTATAGGGAGAAATGTGAAAAGAAATTGACATATCTCATATATCATTTCCTCCCACTAAGTGTTCTAAAATGAGGGTTTATCTACTTAGGTAAATACGACTATTTATTTAACTAAGTCCATTGTTAAAATTAGCCCAATATAACTCTTATATTGTATAGTTTAACAATATATGACTATGACTTATTAAACATTTTAATAAATCTAATCATTTATTGCATGCTTATAAAATAGTTATCTAATTCACCTTCTAGGTCGGTTCCTAGGTAGTGGTGTTCTATTTCCATCAGCTTAAGCACCTCTTCCTAGCCAAAACTTTCCTTAGACAAAGGTCCCTTATAGAAAATTATTTTATAAAAATTCAACCTTTTATGACATTCATTTTAATCCTATTAAAACAAATATAAAAGATTAACCTATTTCTAATTATATTAGAAATATTTTTACATAGGTCTAGGTGGATTGATTTAAAATCATTTAAAACCAATCGTAACCTTATGTTAGCATGCAATTCTTTATTATAAGTTTTAATCTATTTCATTAATTTTATAACCCATATAAAATAAATGAGAAAATAAAACCTACAACATGCATATTTATAGGGGTTTCCATAAATCCTAATCTTATTCCAATTTGGTATAAATTCAAAACTTTAACTATTT
>JAOANK020082521.1:6377-19018 GCA_026257165.2 Telfairia occidentalis
ACAGCACGAACAAGGATGATCTAGTCCTCGTTGGGCGTCAGGTGCATTAACAGTAGCTTCTTGATGTCCACAATCGCCTCAAGATGGTCACGGGAGCTGCTCCATTTCATCCATCATACGTGTCCTAACACGGGTAGGGCTCTATAACACGCTGGAACCCCGACAACTCTCAAGCAGTTGACTTCTCTAGTTTCCACCGTGACTCGCAACACTTGCGGGGGGCAACATCGACCTTCTCAAGCAAAGTGGGTTGGGCCATTTCTAAATGTGGCTTGCAGAGAAAGAGGGAAGAAGCAGGGAAGAAAATGAACAAGAGATGCTAAAAGTGGTGAGCACCTAGCCACTTAAATACTACTCAATGAGGCACCACTAGAGAGACACGATCCAGGAACTTAAACATCAGTTGATGTTATTCTTCCCAAGCAACGGTTTAAAGTGCGCTATCCTGAGAATAAATGTTTCACGAGGAGGCAGAGCATCACCCATCGAAGTTGGTGTGACGTGATAGTTAATTTAATGCAAAGGAATCTAAACAGACGAAAACCCTTTGGGAAAAGAAATCCTCAAGTGTTACCAGAATGACCCATCACTTAAGACCCATTGGGCCAAGGTCACAAGCTGATGATCAACCTCAGCCTGAAAGTTAACTTCCAATTATGTAAAAGCGACCTCTCATTATGAAAGTTCAGGCGTTTTGGCCATAACATGGTACCAAAAAAAAAAGAGGGAATAAGGAGAGAGAGACTTATCTATGTTAGGGCTCGCATGCCCCAATACATCCTCTGAAAGTAAAAAAGGGGTGGAACTAGTGGGAAAAGGTTGGGAGCTCTCGTCAATCTACGCGGGTGGAAAGTCGAGGTTGTCCCATCGCCTTCTCTTTCAGCAGGCAGAGAGCTTCTAGGCCTCCTTGTAGGCAGCGCCGATGGCGACACGATCCATGCCTTCTGCCATGCGATCAAGTGCAAAGTAGAGCCCCTATTGCCTTGTAAAATGAAGTCAAAATATGCGACGATAACTACATTTAGGTTGTGTAAGTGTACATAGTTAGCAACAAGTAATAAGAATAAAATATCGTCTCCATAAAGATTAGAACTAGATTTCAACTTACTCAAACTCAATCTTTAGGTGAATTCAAATTGTACCTAATAATAATTATTTGTGATTTTCATAACTAAATGTTGAATACAGTTAAATGATAGAATAAAAGAAATGCCTCTCGAACTGTAATATTATGGATGGAATAGGTTTGGATTAAGGTATAATGTTATTTTCCTAAGATAGAATGCTGAAACAATAATCTTATTGAATCAATTTACAAAACAATAGTCTCAGAATCTTCTCATATTTCTCAACTATCTTAGATTAGCTTCTATTAACCTATATGACTTCAACCTATTGTATTTTGTGCATTAGGTGATTGATTGTCTCTAACCTTCTCACTTAGTCATCTACTAAACTAATTAAAAGGCTAACGTGTTTTAGAAGCAATCTATTTTTTTTTTCCAAAACTCAGAAGAGTTATTCATGTGTGTTGGCCGAAAGATATCAATATTAAACTATCAAGAACACTTCTAAAACAAATCAATTTAGCAAGCATACTGCAATACAAAATCAAGTTAATAACACCATCCTTAATCCTCACCTAAAATGTGATTAGTTCATGCTACAATATCAAAAAACTAGAAAAGCAATAAAAGAAACAATCAAGTTCATGATAACACTTCTCTACGATTAAGGAAACAATGCAGAAGTCCATTTGCTCTAGTAAAAATTTTGTATGTATCATCTTTTGTGCTCTAGCTTCCAACGATAGTTCCGCTTTGTTCCTACAACAATTCATCACTCCTAGTTCTCTAATCTGAAGATCTCTCTAAACCCTAATGATTGAAAAACATAAACTCTAAAAGCTAATTTTAGAAAGCAAACTCCCCTTCTCTTCGGCCGTTGCATTTTTATTTATCTTTATTAATTTTAGAGCTAATTAGGTCAACTCGTACATGAACTGTGCACCAATTGAATCCCTAATGCTATAAAGAAGGAAATTATTAACGGTTTAGTGGATACACTTATTTTCACACGTAATATATCAGTGTGTATTTTGCTCTAAAATTGCTCGATCATTCCTTCAACAATTTGATGCTTCCAACTTCTAATATAATAATGCTCCCCCATCGATCTGCTAACAAAACAAATACAATCAATATCAATTAAGTGTAAAATACCCAAAGTTCACTCTTTTAATGCCTAAATAAGTAAATATTAGGTTAGCATAAGCATTAATACAAAACAAAGATCATTATAACAATTTAGCAACTAATCATGAGCACTTTATACACAATAAGGATACAAATACACCATACAAAACTACTATAACTCTATTTTGGAGAGTTATCACATCCCCAAACTTGAATCATTGCTCGTCCCTGAGTAATGGTTAAAATTCTCAAAAGACCTCAAAACTAATACTCTATCACACAAAATTCTGCAGCAGAATCAGATAAGCAAATCAATGAAAATTATCTGCCAAGCGAATTCACATCCATTCTTACCTAATCTCTTACCTTCTCTTTATTCTCTTGCACATGCCAAAAGCTTCACTCATTCTACAAATCCTAACCTGTAGTTTGCTAATAAATAAGTCATCCAACTCACTGTGTAAGCCATCAATTTGAATTAGGATTGGTGGCTCCTTATAATTTAGAGCTTTAAGTACAAGATTTGGGATAGTGGGTTGTTATGCCGTTAATACAAACTATGAAGTCTTGATATAGACTTCGGATGCAACGAAATTGAAATAATTATTAAATCTAACTAGTTAACAGATAAGATTGAATCGATAGGACAAAACCTTGTCTGATAGCAATGTTTGGAGAAACCTTGTCTGATAGCAATGTTTGGAGAATCTACTTTTCTAAAAGTAAAAGTCTAATTATTGTAAAAGAAAAAATTTAAAATTAGGATTAGGATCGGTGGCTCTTTATAATTTAGACCTTTGACTACATGATTTGGGATAATGGGTTTTTCTACTGTTAATACAAACTATGAAGTCTTTATATAGACTTCGGATCCAGCAAAGTTGAAATAATTATTAAATCTAACTAGTTAGCAGATAAGATTGAATCGGTAGGACAATATCCTGTCTGATTGTAATCTTTGAAAAATCTTCTTTTCTAAAAGTAAAAGACTAATTATTATAAAGGACAAAATAAAATTATTATAAAAGACAAAATTTAAAAAGTAAATCTTAAAAGATAAGATTTTAGATTTCAAAAGATAAGATGCTGTTTGAGGAATCATTAAAGTTGGACATGATTGAGCAGCTTTATCTCTTCTTTAATAAAGTGGCTTTATTAAAGATACTTTATGTCTTCATCGTCGTCGACTAAATTATGAATATCTCAAGACTCATTACTCTGGACACATTAGAGGGTTACCAACTGTCTTATGCATCTCGCTGCGTGGAACATCTAACGGGAGCGAACAAGTGGGCTATCCCGAGAGGAATTCATAATCTTCGCCTTTAACTCTTCAAATTTTCTTTATTGGAATTGCTCCTTCAAAACATCTTCTTCCAAATCTTCTGACAAACAACTTGAATATTTACTTGTATAATCCAGCGTACATATAAGTGATTATGCATGAAATGGAACCAAAAACTTTACAAGCGGAAGAATATACAAAATTATACAAAATTACAAGAATTTAATGTACAAAAATGAAATTATTTTGTTCCTTTGCAAATGGGTAAGGCAATTAACTAACGCCTTTTTTGACATAATCAATTTTTTGTCTTTTCGGACTACACAAATTAAGTAAATTCCTCTGAATGAAGAACTACTTATGAATACAAGTATACTACTATGCATAGTTTGGTATTTGAGAGTCGTCTTCTTCTTTGCAAAGTCAGGTATTTCTTAGTTTAACGTCTTTGAGGACTATTCCTAGTTTAATATCGTTGCAGATGAATCTTCATTCACATGAGCTGTGAATCAAGGAATGGATCAAAATCTAGATCAATTCGGGCACTTGCTGTGCAAGATGATCTTTTTCTTGCTCTATATGAGCCTCAAAGGATCTAGTATCAGATCTCACTGCTTCGAGGATATGCTGGAGCTCAGAATCAGTGAAGTTTGAGCAAGTTCTGCAAGAAGCTTGCTTTTGGTGTTTAGAAATTATGCGTTTTTCTTTATGGTTTCATCTTGCATGTAACCATTGTTAGAGAACCATGCTTTGACTATCTTTAGATCAGCTTGATCTTTGTTGGCGTTCTGCCACCATTTAATTTTAATGACTTTTACAAACCGCTAGTATTGAGGTCCTGAGTGAAATTTTAAATTCCAGCTCATGATCCATGGAATCTGGAAGTGGATATAGAAATGCATGGAAGAGTGGAAAGAGTTTTTGAAAATAATCTTATAGAAATAGTAGCAGGACTCTTGAAGAGGAATAAGTAGTATCTCATCAGTGAGTTCGAATACTTACCACCATTCTATAAACCAAAATGGGAAATGAATTTTATGGGCACTTTGCCAAAAATAAATGAACCAAGAATGACCCTTTGGCTTGAGCCAGAACACGCAGTACCAGGCCCGACAGTAGTCTTGGTAGCTGAACATTTGAGGGACGAACGACTTTGAAAAAGATATTTACGTAGATAGGCCTTGATTCCAGTGTGTTGAACTATAGACCTTTTGAATTCTGCATTTTGAATATGCGAACCTAGAGGGATCGTTGTTATCAGGAATATGAGTTATTTTGGCAAACTTGTTATCAGTAATATGAGTTATTTCGGCAAACTTGTTATCAACCAAAATAAACTCGTAAAAAGTACGAGTCTTATGAAGACTATTTTGAAGAAACTAGACGTTTTCTGGATACATCTTTTGCACAGTCTCTTATAAGCTGAAACTTTGATATCTTGGTTCAATGATAGGATCATTGACCAGTCCTGGCTTTTCTACATATGTGATTACTTTTGGATGAGGTTGAAAGTGTCATTCTAGTTGAACAACGATAGAATATGATGAATGGGAAATAATATTAGGTCTGGATGACAACACTGTAGAAAGAGAGACATGAGGTCTCATTTGAAAACTCCCCCTAAAGTGTGGATTAATTAAGACGAAGGCCTCGGTGCAGTAGATGACTTCATTGGAGATCTTATTTTTGAATGGGTTACCGAAGTAAACTCAAGAGCCATTTCATAGTTGTCGGAGCTCATGGGTTGAGGTGACATAGAAGAAGATGGGCTTTTGGCCTTTGAGAAGGAGGAAGAGGCTTTGCCTTTTCCTTTTCGGGGACCGTTTTTTCATTCCATTCCTTATAGAGAACTTGAGAGAGAAGAGAGAGAGAGTTTAGTCTCTTGGAGTGAGGAACTCCCTCGAAAGGTAATCAACTAATGGGTTTGGTCTCCTTTTATAGGCAAAACCACGAAATCAAAACACAATAAAATTGTCTGCCATCTCGCAAACATTTGTTTGGACATGAGATTTTCAACATCTTTTTTGAGAACAAATTTAAATGCTCTCGAATAAGTTTTAATGGTGATTCTTTGTTGATAAGATCACCTTAGAATTTCTGCACATAATTTTACGATTGTGAGCTGTTCTTTTTTCACAGTAGAATAATTGCTTTGTGCACTATTCCATACTCCAGAGTGATAACAGACTATTTGCTCTTTGTTATCAACCTTTTGTTTTAACACACCTTTATCACCTAAATTTGAGGCAGTTGTCTCAACAATGAGTTCAGATACTAAATTTACGAGATAAAGGCAAAAAAGGGATTTTACTAGGATTTGACTTTTCTAACAACCTTAGTATGTTCTTCTGTCCATGATTTAGGGTTTTTCTTTAATCGTTGGAACAATAGTTTGCAAATAGGTCTAAGATTCTTTATGAAGTTAGACATGTAATTTAGACAATTCAAGAATCTTTGTAACTGGGTTTTATCTACAATTCTGTCAGGAAACTTTAAAGCAAACTCAATCGATCTTTAAATTGGTTTATCAATCTTAAATGGATTTCAAAACCAGAGAACCTAATTTTTGTTTGAAAAATCTTTATTTTTGGTAAAGAAATAAACCATTTTCTTTAATTATTTTTATGGAAAATATTCAAATGTTTGAAGTGTTGGTCTATATTAGATGAAAATATCAAAATATCATCAATATAGACTATTGAGAAATCCTGAAAAATTAATGAAAATATCATTCATTATTTTCTTAAATTGGGAAGGGGTGTGTGTTTTAAAATGAATGACATTACATTCCATTCGTATTGTCCAACCGGGACATTAAAAGTCGTTTTGTATTTTTCCTTTTCAAAAAATTGAATTTGCCAAAATTCAGATTTCAAATCGAATTTTAAAACTACCTTGGTGGTAGAAATTCTTTTAATCAAATCTTATTTGTTCAAAATTATATTGGATACCTAATCCATTCCAGAACTTCATTTAAAGGTTTGTAATTTATTACTAACTTGGGAACACCACGCTCCTTTCCGGCTGCATTCTTCACATGGAAAGCTGCACATGAGCATGGTCTTTTGGACGGTCTAATAAGCTTCTTCTTTTCAAGAGAACTTGGATTTCCTTTTTGCAATGGCTCATTAGTTCTGAATTCGTCGGAACTGGCCTTGCTTTTGTTGGGATTTTGCTTTCATCGAAATCTTTGATGTAGAGAAAATTAACAATGTGTTGTCTTCTTTCTCAGAAAGCATTTGGTACTCCTGAGCATTTTTATGATTCGATCTTGCTCAGTAGTTCTTTGATTCTTGCCTGAATATTGGGTTGTTCTACGCTTTCTTCAATCCCTTTAAATCCAATTTTTTCTTTCAGAAACTGGATTTGTTTCTTCTTCTCATCTAAAGAATTGAGTACATTCAATCTCTGAGATCTGTCGGGCTTAGTGAACTCGAATAATAACCGTTCACCAGCAACTTCATAGCTAACACCACTGTCTAAGGCTTGGATTGGATATAACTGGGTAAAGAAGGGCGTTCCTAGGATCAACTCTTACTCTAAATCTTTAACTAAGAGAAATGAAGTAACGAAACATATTCCTCCTTTGCAAATATGAACTTCTGGTAATTTGAACTTGATGTTCAAATCTTGTCCACTAGCTCTCGATAATCCATTGAGGTTTTTTTTCAAAATACTTTGTGGGAACTAGTCCTTGTTGGATATAGTTCGGATCAACTCCTTAGTCGATTAAAAATCTCATTTCTATCATGTAATCTTTAATCTTGATCTTTACCATTGTATACCATTTCTAAGAGTATACCGTGGTAATTTAAGCGAGTTATTTTGTTTGAATTTCCTCATTGGCGATGAATGGATCTTCTTCAGATCTGGCTTCATCATCATTATTTTCCAATCTATCACATTGGAATGCATAGATGTCTTCTTTCATCTTCTTAATCTCATTTGAATGTATTTGTTTCCATTGAGACATTTCATTCTCGAGAGAATTTATTTCTCTCTGTAAATCATTAAAGTTGCCTTTCTGGGCTTCTCAAATCTTTTGAAGATATCCTTTAAACTGATAGTAGGAATATCTTCTTCTTCTTTCTTCAAGATCAGTCTTGGTTGATCATCTTGAAGTGATAGCCTTAGGGCATCTAGGATTGTTTTTCTAGTCCCTTCTTCATTAACCTTTTCTGTTGCTTTGAATAGTGGTTTTTGGATATTAGTGAGGACGTTTATGCAACCCCCACAAACTTTAAAACCATCTTCATCTGAACTACACACGAACTTGATGTGTCTGAATCTGTGTATTCATTGACTTCAAAAATTTGATCATCTTGAGCATTGTAAGCTGATTCATAGACTGAATCTTCATCAGTTAAGGAATCTATTAGGTTTAATAGATCCTTCTTAGTATCATCATCAATCTTAAATTTGATGACTTTTCCTCTTAGCGGGCACATGTTAGTATAATGACCACTCAATCTGCATTTGTAGCAAACTGTTTTCTTCTCATCTTAAACTTTCCTTCTTTGTGGTTTGAAAGATTCTCCTTGATGGAAACGAGAAGTTCTTTGTTTTTGGGGTGGAATATTTCCTTGGTGGTTGATAATCTTGCTGATAGTTTCTTTTTAGGAAACTCTTCTTTTGATAATTATTGGTTGAAAAATTATCTCTCCTTTTGGAAGAATACGTCTTTCTTTGAGATGGAGATTTGTAAGTCTCACGAGATAGGACTCCATAGGTTTTTTCCTCCTAGACTATAAGATCTTTGTAATCCTCCTTGATTTGTTTGTATACTTTGAGACACATAAAACTTGGAAGTCCATCTATGAATCTTTCCTTCTAATGTTTCTCACAGCAATCTGTGAAAGTCGTCACCCTGGATATTTTTGTACCACTTAAATTCACCCATGTGAGGGCATTTAAGCATCTTCAAAATTTCTTCAGCTTTTTCTCTGAAATCGGTTGCTGCCCAATCCAAGAAAAAGTGATGGAAAAATGAGCTCACTGACTGAATTTGAGATTTGATCATCAATCTCTGCTTCAGTTTCAACAAGTTTGTTTTCACCCTAAATTTTGACATGATTTTTTATAATTACTTTCTTTTTTCTCGTGGTGTAGTGATTTTAGATAATATCTCTCTGTTCTGTCTAGAGACCATTTTCCCACCAGTTCTTTAGGTTACTGGTGAATCCAACTATCAACAACTTGTAGTTCTTGGTCACTTTTGCCTTTGCTTGTAGGCTTGAGATGCCATAGTCACTTCATTCAACATTACTAAAATAAGATGTTTTAATATGGCCATCTATGTTCCACTCGTAAATTGAACTCCCGTCATAAGAGCTATTTCCAAACTCACACCTTTCTTCATAGGTTACATCAAGAAAAGAGGGACAGTTGTAGAAGTTGTATTTTTTACATAGGAATCCAATATGTTGGATTTTCACAGGTTCTTCTACCGAATCAGAATATTTAATAGTCAAAACTTTTCCCTTTTTGACTAATAGATCTAATTCGTTATTCATGACATTTAGAGTATCTGCATCTTTCTTTTGGTCCTTGGATGAACAACTTGAAGATTCTGCCTTATGTATAGTAGATAGTTTCTCTACTAATTTTCTCATGATCTCCTCCTCTTTTGTTTCTAAAGAGGGTACATCTGTAAGTGGTTTGATTAAGGAAACTTCTGAACGACTCTTCTATGTCCATTTCTTTATTGTTCTTTCATCAGGAGAATCTTTGACTTTACCTCCGATTCTATTGACTTGTTTGGCAATAGATAAACGTATTTTATTTGAATAGTTATTTTGGAGCTAATGCTCTTGATCTCCTTAATTATTTGTAGGGATCTTCTTTTCGTCTTTCTCGTTGATTAGCTCGAAGGGTTTGGCTAAGATTGTGTCACCATAGAATTTTTCGAATTTGACTTCTTCTAATAGTGAATGTTGAGACTGAACATACCCTCTCGTAGTAGTTTTCCAAATTGGGTCATTTTCGAGGGTTTGTAGATTTTTCCGATGTTGAAATAGATGAAAGAAAGGAATGTTCTTTCCTTTCTCCTTTAGATAAGAGAAATAAACTCTTCTGATTTCTACTCTTTCTTAAGCAGAGTTTCTCATTGAAGGCCTTTTTGGCTTGTTGGCCTTTGAATTGAAGTCCTTATGTAGGAATTCTTTATTGATAGAGAAGTTCGAAGTGATGACATTTAGTCTATCTCTAACAATGGAATCAATCTCCATTTCTGACTGTGTTGCAGATTTTCCCTCCTTATCTTCATAATAGATCTTAGGTAGGCCCTGAGATAAGCCAACAACTTTGACTCTTAAGGAATTAGACTGTGTAATTTTTGTGTCAATTTTGTTTCCTTACTTGGTCGCGAGCTCATGAAGTCATTTATAGTATTCCTCACACTTGAATTTTCCTTAACATGGGTGAATGAGATAATTCCTCTTCAAACCTTATGTTGACTCTTTCATCTAGATGCTTAATAATCTGAGCACCAGTTGAATCTTCTTTGAAGGTGGAGTGAAAGCATTTTCAATGCTCCAATCAGGATTTTTCGTGATTTCATCCAATGCTAGCATCTTGGGAATTTGAACTGAAGAGTTCTGCAGAGTTGATTCGAACATCATGGTCTTTTCTTTTGGACATGCCATAAGTGCTCTAGATCCAACGCTTATTTTTATAAGTCTATATGTGATCTTAGAAACTAGACTCACTTTATGTGAACCTTCTTCGAGATTTAATCCATTCTCTGCAATGTCTAGGCAAAAAGATTTATGAAAATTTGGATCTCTTAGTGAGACTGTCAAGATTCGGTAGCAGTTGAAATAAACTGGTCCATTAACCACGTTTGGTTGCTTGATTCTTAGAATTGACTGTTCAAAGTTTCGATGCCTTTTGTCGCTTAGGATGGTTAAAACTGAAACATCCAGACCTAGGCGAAATAAGGGTTTGTTAGATACCTGTACAACAATGATCGTTAAATAGTTGAATTCTTCAGGGAAATTGATGAGATCATTTCGAGGAAATAGGTTGATTGAGTGGATCGGCTGGGAGACTAGAACCAGACTAGAATGGTTCTTTCAACCATCTTAAGACATAACTTCTGGGTGAAGTTGAATGTACTATGGGTATAAACCTTCTTTGGGTCAAGAGTGGGTAGATCTTACCTTTCTAATTCTTTCTTGATCTTTGCAATTTGGATTGCTTCATTTATCACATATGTTGGTCTTCAATTTCTTCTAATGGTAGCTCCTTTTGCGAAGTTTACTTTGATTTCAGTTTTCTAAGGATTCTTGACATCTCGATAAGCTAATCCTTCATTTTTTTATTATAAATATTCAAAAATTAAAAAAAATCTAATTTTAAAGATTCTCCTATTATTTGCTCTTGGGATCACCAAAGACCTACTATGTAGGTTGATTACAGGCTTACCAACTATCTTATGCTCACCTTATTGCATGGAACACCAAACCGAAGCGAATGAACAGGCTAACACAATGATTGATCTCTCAAGAATTTTTAAACTAATAATTATAAAAAGAAGAGTTTCTAGAAAAGAAACTACCAACGAGATTATCAATCATCAAGGAAATATTTTGCCCCAAAAACGAAGAACTTCTTGTTTTCATCAAAGAGAATCTTCCAAACCACAAGGAAAAAAAAATTTGAGATGAGAAGAAAAAAATGTTGCACTAAGGACTGTAGGGATTGAAGGTGCTCAATGGAGCATCTCCAAGGAAGGTAAGAAGACCTTCGTTGGTGCCTACTTGAAACCAGTAGCCAATCTGTGGCTATACTTTGTCAAGCACAAAGCTCTCCCAACTACTCATGTGTTTTTGTGTATCTGTTGAAAGGGCCATCCTTATATTTGCTATAATGGAAAATATGGGTGTGGACATAGGTAAGCTCATCTCTAGGGAAATCTACAACTGTTCAAGGAAATGCATTGGGAAGCTTTTCTTCCAAGGTACAATCTCTACCCTTTGCCTACAAGTTGGTGTTCCTTTGGAGAAAAAATGAGGAGCATTGGGGAGAAAAAAGAGGCATTGGCGATGTTGAAGTAGCCAGACTCAAGAAGAAAGTTGGCAGAAGGAAGTGCACAAGTGTGATGACAGGCATCAACACTTTGATGGACCAGCAAGCCACTATGTTGCAGCCTTTGAGCTACTCAAAATCCCAATAGCACTGATAGCACACGAAAATGTATTATCCATAGGCTTGATTTTAGCTAGTTTTGTTCGATAATTTCGATGCTTTCACTTGTTTTTATGTTAAATTGTACGTACCGAGCATAATTAGAAGCTAATATGATTTTAGGGATGATCATGTCGAGAAACGGGCTTAGGAATACTAATTTTGGCTAAGGAAAGAAGAAAAGAGGCCAAAATACAAAGGGACCTGAGGAGGCAGCGTCAAGACGCCATGCACAAGCGTTGAGATGCTGAAATCTGCTGAAATTTTTGGGCTTGGATCATCAGCATTGAGACGGTGCTCAAAAGCGTCGCAACGCTGTTGAAGACAACATCACTAATGAAGGAATCAAATTCCCAGCGGAAGTGATTAAACGCTTAATGCATTCAAGAATGAATTTGGGAAGAACATGCATTACAGAAAAACAAAATACAGAGTATGAGTAACTTTACCTTTGAAGAACCGTTCTTCAATCTTCGTGTGTATTCTGTATCACGAACACCACCAATCGGGATACCCGTTATTCTCTAGGATATTAGGCTTTGTAAGTGTGGTCTTCAAAAATTGATAGAGGGAATATTAAGACAGGGAGAGTTTCTGCAGAAAACCATCAAGTGAGCAAAACTTCACCTGCAGTTCTCGTGTTTATGTATGTGAGAGAGATGGATGGGAGTAGGTTAGTGAAAATCTCCCCACTCACCACCTCCATCATGATAACTCCTAATCGGAGTTATCACTTTATTTATAATAAAATAAAATAATATTTAATTAATTAATTATTATTAATATTATTTGAATCATATTCAAAAATATTTCTCACATAACCAATAGTTTTAATATGAATCATATTCATATTAAAAACCTTATTATATAAATCTCATTGATATAATGTATATTCATATCCTATTCAAATATTATTCTCCCATAATATAAAGTTTAACTATGCATCTCATACATAATAAACTTTATATTATAAT
>JAOANK020083927.1:0-18986 GCA_026257165.2 Telfairia occidentalis
TGTACCATGCGTGGTGGCTGATGCGCGGGTTACGAGGCTATGGAGTAGGTTTAGGCCATGTTTGTGTTCAACTTTTTGCTTAGACCTTAGACTTTTAAATGTTCAGTGTTTTCATGTCCTTAGATTTTAGTTTCATTTTCAATTCATGGTTTAAAGGTTGTTCTCTCCCAATTGCTTTATAATCAGGGATCCTGCTTGTTTTCAATGGTGTTTTCAAAGCTTAGTGAGTTGGGCATTTATGAAAATCCGCTTCCAAAAATTGATTGAAAATTTCTTTAAGTTTTATAAGCATTCATGTAGTAGCGGTCCTAGGCTTAGGATAAGTCGGGTCGTTACACATAAGCAACTCCATCTCTTTATAATAGTTATCCACACTTTTGGATCCTTGTTGCAAAGAATGGAGTTTTTGCTTGACTTCTTGTGAATAATGCTTAGGAATGTACCTCCTACTCATCAAGGCCTTTAGTTCCTCCTAAGTTTCAATTGGTTCTTCAAAATTTCTCCTCCATTCTGCTTTCAAAGATGTCCACCAAATATTTGCATAGTCACAAAACACAACCACGACAAGCTTCAACTTCTTTTCTTCACTAAAATTATTGTAATAAAAAATATGTTTAATTTTACTCTCACATTGCAAATACTCCTTCAAATCAGTGCTCCCACGAAAGGTAGGAATCTTAAGCTTAACTCCCTTAACTTCTCTGTCCTCTCCTCTCTCATTTTGATACTCCCTCTCTACCCTTCTTTGTGCTAGCATTTCTCTTCTCCCTCTCCTTCCTCTACCTCTCCCTCAGCCAACAACTCTCGCTCCCCTTGGATTGTGTCCGGCTGAAGAGTGACATGGTCATCTTCTTCATTTTCAACTCCTTCATTATTGAGGATAATTTGTCTTTCTGGTGGATTGCCTAAACCTACTTCAATTCATTCCATCCGATCAATCAAGGTGCCAATTACTTGGTTCAAACAAGTAATGGCCCCGATTTGTACTTCTCTCCACCTAGCATCACTAATCTTCCCTCCATTTCCCCCATCTTGACTCATGCTTGTACAATCAATAACCAAATATGTTTTAGGACCTCACACACTCACTCGCTGATTTGACACTCGGGACACTTGTGTTTACACACAAAGGTAGACTATTTGGGAAAGTGGCTAAATTATGATCTTGGGTAGGCCAATAAGTGGATCAAGCAATTCTTATAATAGTGAGCTATTCAAGTTAGCCAAGACAAGATAATTATGCAATAACAACAAAATAGAACAAAGAAAACAAAGAAAGGGACGAACAAGTAAGGGAAGACACAAAGACAATTTTCGGGTTAAAGTGTACATTGAAAAGGAATTGCAAAAACAAAGGCTTTTTGTTATGATTTTAACTAAATGCTCTTCTAAACTTTGAAAGATAAGAGTCTGATCTAACTTTTCACTTCAGAACAAAGAAGTAAATTCAGACGTAATCATAGAGTAACAACCAACATAAGCATTAAATGCTGCAGTTACAAATTTGGAATGCCAACATATTTGTACTTGAAATAAACGTGAAATTGGTCTAATAATTGAGAAAAAATAATGATAACTGATGTAATATCACTATTCACTCAGATTGGTTTAGATTTGAAAGATCAAACACCAAGTTCAATTTTCAAGAACTCAATATGAACAATTTCTGGATGCTGTTTTTTCTTCTTCTTCTTCTTCTTTTTTTGTACGTTCAAGATCTAAGTGTGATTTTTAAGTTGGAAATGGGATTAGAACAGAAAGATGAAGAACAATGGATGAAATGAAAGCAACAAAATGAATGGACAGAATTGAAACAAAGATGAAAAAACAAATGCAGAAATGAAAGATAAAATCAATTCTAGAGTAGGCCACAAAGATGCAACCAATGCTCTGATACCAATTGATAAGGCAATCCCAACTCTCAGCCCAAAGATCCAAGCTTTTTTGGAAGTAAGAACCCTTGAATTAAATAAATTAACACCTCGTTATGTAAAACTAATATCAACCAAAAGACAAGGCTAGAATTAGATTACCTCTTAAGATCAAAGATCTAGAAACAAGATTTGAAAATCTTGTTCTAAATTAAGTCACTCCACAACCAAACTTGATCAAGGCTTGATTGAATGGCTCAGTTGTACTCTATCACAATAATTGCAAGAAAAACTTAGAAATAACAAAATAGATTTCTAAGGTAAAGTTTCAAACTTGAGAACTCAATTTTCATTCATCATAATCATGTCTTTACAAGCTCAATTTTGTGGCTATCTATATGCATCATATAAAAGAAACCCCCAACTCTTCAAATGCCTAAAATTAGGTACAAAAGTAATGGCCATGATTGGCATGTTTGGTAACTCCTATTCTTCATTATCTAGGCTATAAAACTAACATTCAAAAGCTGAAAATACACTTGAGAGTTTATGAAACTAAAATACTAAAAATAGTTTTCATAGTGGTTGCCAAACTCAAGTGTTATTAATAGCAGCTTCACGCTCAATTTCAACCTTGCAAATGTTGACCTTCAATGCTCCAAATGGTCATTCCTCACTTAAATCAGCATGTAACACATAAAATGAAGGTTGAACCAAACCTACCCAATTTTGTAAATGAAGAATGAATGCTTGCTGAATTTTCTTGGCCTTGGATCGTGTAATAGGTCTGGTTGGAAGTTGTGGAACACCATGATCCTTATCACAACGTTTCATGAAAAAGGACATGGATGACCAATTCTCTAAATTCTTAGATATTTTTAAGCGTTTGCATATTAACACTCCTTTTGCAGATGCCTGAAGCAAATGCCAAACTACATAAAGTTCATGAAGGAAATGCTATCGAAGAAAAAGAGATTTGGGCAGTTTGAGAAGGTGGACTTGAGGGAGGAGTGCAGTGTCATACTGCAAAAGAAGCTACCCGAGAAACTCAAGGACCCAGGGAGTTTTACTATCCCTTGCACTATTGGTAGCTTAGAGATTAATCGTGCTTTATGTGATCTTGGTGCATCTATTAATCTCA
This sequence comes from Telfairia occidentalis, assembly GCA_026257165.2. Classification (NCBI taxonomy): domain Eukaryota; kingdom Viridiplantae; phylum Streptophyta; class Magnoliopsida; order Cucurbitales; family Cucurbitaceae; genus Telfairia; species Telfairia occidentalis. Next base: position 3,013 of record JAOANK020083927.1, read on the forward strand.
TGCCTCTGTCCATTTTTAGGAAACTGAACTTGGGCAGGTACAGCCGACTACCATCCGATTCTAGTTAGCCGATCGATCGATGACATGCCCGAAAGGTATAATAGAGGATGTGTTAGTTAAAGTTGACAAGTTCATTTTTCCTACAGATTTCATAGTCCTAGGAATGGAAGAAGACTTAGAGATGCCCATTATCCTGGAAAGACCATTCTTGGTCACTGGAAGGGCCTTAGTTGACATCCAACAAGGTAACCTCACCTTAAGGGTGAATGATGAGGAGGTAAGCTTTGACATTTATCGAACTCATAAGAACCCTCTTTGAGGTAAGTATTTGTTATAAGTTGGATGTTAAGAAGCGTAATAATGCAAATGTGAACTCTAAAGTCTCTGAATTGTCTAATAAGGGGAAATGCATATTGAACCCCACTTGTGGTAGTTCACGTGTTTTAAATGAAAATATGCATGTGCCCCCTACTGAGAAATCTGTTCATAAGATTATGCACCCTTCTTCGTCTACTATGGGTCACTTTGTTAAAAATTTCTCTTTTCCTGTCGATGATGAGAAAAATTGTTTGAATGTTAAGCCTCCCGATTTGAATTTGAAAACCCTACCCCTGCACTTTCGATATGCTTTTCTAGACTCTTCTACTCATGTTATTATATCTGCCACTATGAGTAGAGTAGAAGAGAATATTTTCTTGAACATGCTTCACAGGGTGAAGAACGAGTGTAGAAAGGAGGCACAATGGATTCAGGACATGGTGATAAAAGAATGAGTATTTGATGTCCGGTCTAGCTAGAGACGTTAAACCAAGCGCTTCTTTGGAGGCAACCCAAGTGTTTTTATTTTTCTGTTGTTATTTAGTTTGTTGCTTTTAGGTTGTTGTTTGCTCAGATCTCATGGATATTGCATATATATCTATCTTTTTTAGGAGCCATAGCACGATCGTACTCCAGGCCAGTACTAATTCACTTTCTTGCTTGTCTTTTGTTGATACATTGAGAACAATGCATGCTTTTAAGTTTGGGGTGAGGGTGTCCTGAGTACTGTGTGCTAATGGGCTAGATTGTTGATGTGTGCTGAAGTCCTCAAATTTGTGGTATTTTCTGATGATCTGTTGGATTTGGGGTTAATTTTTTTCAATTTTAGTGAATGACATGATTGAGTGTTCACATGACTGTATGCCTTAATGTAGAACTTTTTATTCTTGCTGCTGGGGACTATGAGTTTCTATGATTTGCTGTGACATGTACATGAGTTGAAATAAGGAGATTAGTATGCATACTTCTGATGTGAGTTAAGTCTGAAATCCCTCTTTGAATTCCTTGTTTTCTGAGCACGTAGTCCCCTATTTAGAGTTCTGAAAGTGTAGGGTGTTGTTATTGAGGTTGAACTGAGGATGTTTTAAAATGGCCTAGTTATTGGAGAATGAGTTTCTAAGTTAAGTAGCTTTTGTTGAAAAACAAAGAGAATATAGAAAAGAAAAACTGTTGTGCTTAATAAAGAGTCTAAAGAGGTCACTCAGCCTTTCTTGTTGTGCCTAAAAGCTCTGAAAGAGAGTGAGTGTTGCCCTAGGATAGACAGGTTGCTTGTAGTTGGATACTTAGCGCCTAGGAAGCGGGGGTAAGCCATAACGAAGGTAGCACGTCCTGATTAGGCTCCTCTTTTAGCAAATAAGAAGGGTTTATTGTATTGTTTGTAGTTGATGCTCAACGCTTAGGAAGCGGGGGTAAGCCAGAACGAAGGTGATACAACCTTTCCTTCTAGCACAAAGAAAAGAAAAATTAAAGAAAAGAAGAAAAACTAATTGAAAAAGAAAAAGAGAAGCAAGAAAAAGAAAGAAAAAAACTCACTCAAATTAGATCTACTCACTTGAGATTAACTTAGTTTCAGAGTAAGGAAATCTTGGGTAAAATTTCATTAAATGCACCACAGACTTGTAGGGACTCGAATAGGAAGGACTTGCACACACACACATACACAAGGAAGGATAAGATTTGGCCTTAGGTTTTGTTGCTGATAGAATGTAATAGAACGTTTTTCTTATTGTGCTCATTATATGTCATTAAGCATTGAGTTAGGAGTTTTAATCATGCAAGCACTGAAGTTCTATTATTTGTCTGGTTTTAATTTTGCTTCGGACTAGCAAAACTCTAAGTTTGGGGTAGTTGATAGCACTCAAATGCTATTTTAGTGCCTAAATTATAGAGGTATTGTGGGATTTTATGTGTACTTTGATGCAACTATTGTTGATTTGGTAGGAACCGAGTATTTCGAGGCGCTAATAAAGATCAGGTTGTTTCGGGGTGAAAAACGGGCCCAAGATGAGCAAAAATGGCCAAGTAACGAAGAAATAGAGCCCAAATGAGTGCAAACCCGAGAGGTAGCGTTGAGACGCCCATGGGTGTCTCAATGTCCATTTCTACTGAAAAAGGCCCGAAATGATGAACAGTGTCGGGACGTTGTTCATGGGCGTCTCGACGTTGTTGAAAAAAACCTCCAAGGACGCCAGAGCAGCGGGCAGAGTGCATCAGCCACGCACAACGCACGCCCTTTCATGCGTTCGTGTGGCCCTACTGCCATCATCGGGTGCAACAACGCGTGCCAACCCACCCGCACGCATTCACACAGTAGCACCCCGCATGCATCCGTACGCTAGCCTCAGCCGCCCAGCGCACCCGCTTGCGCACGCCTTCTCTGCCCAACATGCGGGCGCGCCCTACCCCCCGTGCACATGGGCAGCGTCTCGACGCTACTGATTTTTTACCGCTCAGCCCAAAACATGCGTTTTGATTATTTGACTTAGGACCAACGTCGAGACGCTATCTCTAGCATCTCGTCGCTATCGACAGATTAGTATAAAGACATATTTTCGCAATTAGGGCTAGAGAGCTCGGTTCTTGGGAGAATTTTAAACAAAAATTGAGGGAGAAGTCTGTGGGCAAATATTCTGGAGCTTTTGGGAGGCTTGGGAGTGCTCGGGATCGAGTTTCCATTCTTTGAGAAGCCTGTCTATGGCAAAAACGGCGTGGATGATCTAGGAGTGCCCTCTTTCTTTCCCCTCTTTGTTTATGCATATTTTTACTGATTTTCTTGGCTGTTATTGATATATTTCAGTAGCTAATTTTATAGGTTTTAAGGTGTTGGTGTAATGAATATTTAGGATTTATTGCTTTTTCTGCTATTTTCCAGCTTTAAATTCACTTCATTCAATTGGCCATTAGATGTATGTTTATTGTTTTTATTATCTTGCTCGAGAGAGAGGGTAGTAAAATTAGACTAAGGAAAATAGACGGGAGCTTTCTATACAGGAGAGTGATAGGAAATTTCGTGAGGTCCAGGATAGGTCTCTTTATGCTGCTTTTAAATTCTTGTTGCGAGAGATGGAATAGGGAGTTAATTGCGAGAGTTGGTCAACCTTGATAGGGGAAAACCCAGGTTAATTAACCTTAGACCTAGAAAAAGTTAATTAATTAATTGCCTAAATATTTCATTCACCAAACCAACACCCTGGAACCTCTTTTTCTCTCAATTTATTCACCATTACTGTGTATCTTTTATTACTTTCTGTTATTCTAGAAATTATTGCATGAAGTTGGGACCCCTAGATAAAACTGAAAGAATTAATTGATAATTAGGAGAATTAAAGAATACGATTCCCTGAGGATGATACTCGACCTCTTGGGCCGTTATTACTACGATCGACCCTGTACACTTGCGTGACGCTTTGTTAGGCCTGATCACCTGGTGGGAGTGAATTCTACCAGATTTTTGCTTGATCTCTTAACGAATAAGAGAATAGCATCTAACATAGAGTCTCCTTAGATACTCCTGGGATTCGAAATGAATTACACGAGGCTAGAAATGATTGCAGATGTGAGTGAGGGTTATCTAGTTTAGATCCTCCAAACTACCCATTAGTATGCAACATCTGAAACATAACTGGTTTGAATTCAAAAGCTGGAGCTCTATTCAAACCCGTCTGAATTACTAGATTAAAATCACTGAAAATTGGTACGACATACTCTCTAATAGCTCTATCTCTGTCATTTGCCAACAACACTGGATTATGTTGATTTAATTGCTGAGCTAGTCTCTGCCCATTTCCCAAAACTGGTGCAAGACTCCTTGGCATGTTCACCAACAGATCTACAAAATGGTGCTTCCTAATTCTCCATGAATTCATGTGTTGCAGCAAGACCTTGAGCTTGCCTAACTGCTCGACGGCATTGGTGTAAAGTTCTCTTTATCTCTGGATCAAACATAAATTCTATTCCTTCTTCATTCATGCACTAATTGTTCTCAAAATAATGAAGTAAGATAGAATGTTATTGATCAAACTAGTGAAAGATAGAGGGATGCCAACACACAAATATAACTAACTGAAAAGAAGTTTAAAGCCAATAAGATGCGAAAATAAAATAAATTCCCGACAACAGCGCCAAAAACTTGTTGTCTTCACAAGAATGCGATGGATATGCTTAAGGAATGCAAAATAATATAGAAAACAAAGATAAAGAATGCTCAAGTATAAGCAATCATACAAGTAATACTAAAGTATTCCAAGATATCAATCCACAGGGATTATTGTTATCTAAGACTCTCACTTATCTAATTCTTAACCATTAATAAGCTGACCTACATGATGTGCTGGGCATGAAAAGAAGGGAAGGGGGGAAACAATCATTTCAGTTGAGTTCGACATAAAAGAATTTGAAACTTCTCTATGTAATATTCAAACAATTACAAAAAAAAGGTAGTTGATGGTACTTAGCTGTGCTAAGCGACAATGCTGCAGCATTGTCTAAGAATGAGATATTTTACTATGTAGACAGGCTTATTCCATATACTCACTCTGTTGAGCATAATATAGTAAAATGTGAATTCTATTTATGTCTAACATTAGATTCAGTATTTCTTTACGTTACCCATTTAGTCTTATAGCTTCTTCATTATGTCTAATGAGTCTACGATGCGAGGGTTCTATCACATCTGCTATATCTTTTCTACTAGTTTCGACTACCACCTTGCCCATTAGCAAGGACACTAGCTAGCTAAAATTACTGGTGGCCAACTGGGAAGTTCACAATTGCAACATTTCAAGAAGAAAAGAACACGAGTAAGACACTTCTCATTTTTCAGATTTAGCTATAACAAAGTTTTAGCTTAATGCACCCACCACCAACTACCCTTTAAGAAATTAGCTACAACTTATATTAATGCAATAAAACTGCTATTCACTAAAAATGTCTAAATGTAGAAAAATACACTACAGCTAAACAAAATGTTAAAAAGTACATGAATGGAACAGTAGCAAAAATGAGAAGATTAAAAACAAGAATAAAGGATGGTAAGGCGCAGACGGCAGCAGAAGCTTAGCTGAGAGTCTTTCCTTCTTTCGAGAGGAGTTTCTTCCTTCTTCTTCTCCTTGCTTTCTGACCCCCCTCTACTTCTATGCCCTCATTTGCTCTAAAATAGCACCAAACTAAGAAATGTCCATCATGTCCTCCTGAGATCACACGTGTGAGAATACCCCAAATTGCGCATCTCTAGGACATCACATGTGTCTTATGAAAAAGTGTTCGTACAACATTGAATATGAGAATATTCTGCTTGCCGCTATGTTGTAACATTCCATGCCCTAGATGCTACCAAGTCGTTTCGCATATTTCTTTTTTACTCGAAACTGTTGCTTGTTCAGCTTTTCACTCTTGATTTAATCATGCATAGATATCACATTTGGATCAGTATGACATACTAATATAAAGCATGCAAACATGTTAATCTTAGTATATCAATAGGTTATTCTCATTTTATAACATCTTAACCATGGTCAAATATTCAAATATTCAATATTCATGCCCTACTATAGAACCTATTCAATCTTAATCAGAATAGGCGCAAGTCGAAGATCACACTCTATCACATCCACCACCTAAGAAAGGAAAGGAGAAAAAGGCGAAGCAACCTGTTTCATCCCTTGAACCAGTTTAAGTCCAACCCATCCTTGAAGAAATTATTGCATCTATTCAGGTGACAATGCAAGAAGAGGAACCTTTGATTCTAGTAGTTGAACCAGAGGAACAACCTAAAGAAGAGCACGGAGAAATAGCACTAGTTGAAGAAGAAGAACAACTAGAGGAGCTCGAAGTTTAGGGGGTAGTTTCTATTGAAGAAATTGTAGAGGAGACACCCACGAACACTTCATTGGCCACTTTGAAAAAGAAAAAGAAATCCAAAAAGAAGAAGAAACTCACACCACCTGATGAACCAGATGTTGAAACACCTACAATGAAATGAGCCATATAGAAGGGCAAGGAGCCCATTCACGAGCCTATGATGGAGCTCTTGATCAATGATGTGATGCATCAATGTTTACCAAAGCATAAAGAAGAGAGACTTCTTGGCGGAGCGAGGATTCTTAGAGACATATGAGAAACTACCACGTTATCTCTCTGCAGGAATCATTAATCACTCTTGGAAATATTATTGTAGGAAACCAGAGCATACCATTGTTGGGATTGTGAGCGAATTCTATGCTAATCTTGATGAGAGAGTAATGGTTTTGAGACGTTCATGCCAGTGGATTTCTCTCTTAGAGCCATTAATAGTATCTTCCACCTTTAAGACTACCCACACGCTGCCTAAAATGAAATGTCGATTGCTCTATCTCAGGAGAAACTGAATGTAGATGTTCATAAGGTATGAAATGAAGGTGCACAATGGAGGGTTTCTTCCACTAATGCTTGCACATTCCAATCTGCTTTCTTGAAAGCAAAGACAAACATCTGGCTTGACTTCCTGAAGTTGCATCTACTTTTGGTTACCCATGACTCTACTATCAAGAAGGACAAAATTCTACTTGTCTTTGCCATCATGTGCAGCCTCAACATTAATGTGAGAAAGGTCATTGTCTTAGAAATATACTTGTGTGCCAAGAAGAACGTGGGCACGTTTTTTTTCCCCAACACTATCACGATGTTGTGCAAGAGGATATGGGTGTCTATGTATGCTGATGACATTCCTTCATTTGATAAAGGAGTGATAGACACAACCAACTTGGTGCGTCTTCAAAGGGATGAAAGCATACCAAGGCAAGAAGGCGGCCTCTTATGTGGTGTAAATCGGTTGCTTGAGCAACAAGAATTATTGATGAGTAGGATGGAGTTTCAAGAGAGGTAGTTTCAAACTTAATAGAATTATGCTCTCAAGAAGGCTCTTATGCCAAACTTCTCAAAATCATATGTTGCTTTCCCACAATTTCTTTATGATTTCATGAACCCATGGATCCCACCACCTCCGTTCGTGCACAACAAGACTGCAGCGGAGCGGGATCCAATTTTTGAAGATAGATGAGTGCAAGAGATGTTAGCTATCCATTTTTCTCTCTATTCTCTTATTCTTAGTTTATTTCTATTATTTAAATTTTCTTGCTTCTTGTTTATTTTTTTCAAAAAGAAATTTTATGTCATTGCTGCTGTTTGACCCCCCTCCCCCCATATATTTTGTCACTCTACTTCTTTAATGCAGTAGATTTTGGTTGGGGTTCAATCCTGTCTCTATGCAGCATTCCAGCTAATATTAATAAAATAATTCTTTAGTATTGAGTATACTAAGCATAACTTTGTAAGACTTATTGACTAGGATGAGAGAACTTGTTTGAGTCTGCTAGAGTTGAAAACTTATTGACTCAATATTTTCCCACACAATAAGTCCGTACTTTGTACCTATTCTTAGGATTTCACTTTTAGTCTAGTTTGATTTTTGAGGAAATTTTACTACAACATCTAGGGAACTTACCTGTTTGCTCGATCATTACCACCTAAGATTCTTGAGACTAAGTTTGGAGATTTTACTCAGATTGCTAATCACATCTAACGATGTGCCTTTTTAAGTTTGGGGATGTTGTGTCCTATTTGGCTCTTTAAATTTTATATCGAGCTTTATAATTTCATTCTTCTTTTCTGTACAGCACACTCCTCTCCATTAAAGATTTCCTTTCTGAGTAGGCCTAATAACAAGGGGTATTTATGACACCCATTATTTGCCACTGCATCAAAAAGTAACTTAGAGTGGAGGTTTGGAAAAAAATAAGGATTAAGGGATGAGTGTTGCCTGAATGTTACTTCTTTCCCATAACTTAGATGAACCAATGTAGCTAGTCTAAGGTGGCAAGAGAGAGTAACAAAAAGGTTTGTTCTTAAGAAAATGAATGTTTAATCCCTAGAAGTGATAAGTTTGGAAAATAGAGAATGTTGTCACAAAAGTGTTGTTGTTTGAAAATAAAGACTATGACTTGAAGGGAACAAACATCTTGCTATTACAAAAGAATTGAGAAAGCAATTTGTGGATACTGAAATCTAGGGAAACTAAAAGCAGTCCTGAGAAGGGAATAGAATGGAACCCTGATTGTTGGATTGCACAGTAGATTTGATGACTTAGGAATTAGCAGACTTAGAGATACGAACCTTAGAATAAGTACAACTTGTGGCACGTGCAGGGAATGAAGAGAATATAAGGGATATATTTGAAGGGGATATGAATTAGCTTGATAGTCAATAAAATTATTTGTCATATTCTCCACCAGGATTTTTTTTGCTAACTTAGTAATATTGAATTCTTAGAATTTAATGCACTACTCGAGGATGAGCAATGGTTCAAGTTTGAAGTTTTGATAACTCTCCAAAAGAGAATTGTTAAGAGCCTTTTATGGTGAATTTTAGCTCTTTAGTTGATAAATTGTCTATGCTTTGTTAATGAAATTTCTAGGTTTACCTTTGTTTTGCATTTAAAACTCTTGAGAATTCCTATATTGATGAATTACTCTATTTGAAGCATCAAATAAATGGTTATTGGGAAATTTGCACTTATTTGCTACTAATTTGACCTATTTTGTCAACAGATGAATGAGGGAGCATTATTTTAGCAAAAGATTGCCAAAAGATTGATCGAGCATTTTTGTAGTGACACATAAGCAAATATTACGCACGATAATAACTAAACTTTGAATTATGGAGATAAAATATTTCTTTTCAAATTCTAGCAGCCATTGGATAGATGACACGTAGATTATTTGACCTAATGAGCCTTCCAATCACAAGAGAAGACTTATAAAAGGAAAAAGGTTGCCGTCTAAACAAGCATCAAGAGTTTTAGTTCGATTTTTGAGTCTAGTTTAAAGTTTAGAAGTTTTCAACTGCTTTTCGCATGAGGACTAAAGTCAAGGAGTTGAGAAGTAGAAGTTGCAGAACAACACACTGTCAGTGAATGCTAAAGCGAAAAAGAGTATTCATTCAGAATCTTATTGAAGCACAAAATTCTGCACTATTCTTTTCTTTATTATCCTTATTCGTTTTCCTGTCTTTTCGTTATTGTAGCATGAACTAATCACCTTTAGGTGAGGATTAAAGGTGATGTTATTGAATTGATTTAGAATTAAAGTAAAGCTTGTTGAATTGAATTGTTTTTAAGGTGTTCTTAAGTGTTTAATATTTTTGCCTGTCTGGCCAACACATATGAAAAGCTTTTCCTAGTTTTGGGAGAAATAAAGAGAATAAGTTTTCCTTTAAAACACATTAGCTTCTAAATTAGGTTAGTTTCTAGCTAAGTCGGGACGTTAGGGATAATCACTCACAAAATACACTAATACAACACAATAAATTCATATAGGTAAATGAGAATTAACTTAAGATATTTGTGAAATTTAGTAGAGTTCTAAGACTATTGTTGTGTGATTCAATTATGCAAATATTTTACTTCAACATTCTATCTCAAGGAAAATAATAGTATACCTGAATCCAAACCTACTATTCATATTGTTACATTCAGAAAGTACTCTTTTTAGTTTATCATTTAGTTTACTCCAACATTAGTTAATACAAAAATCTCAATCATTTATTTGTTCACCTTTGAAGTCACTAAAAGTTAAGTTAAAATAAGTTGGAATCTACCATTAATCCCTGTGGAGACAATATACATACTTATCACTTACTGTTGACTGTGTACACTTCCACATCGTTAGTGTAGTGATCATTGCATATTTTGACTTCACTTTGCACAAGTAACGACAATGGCAACAGAGGGCGAGCCAAGGGTGAGCTTGTTGTGGCCCGAATCTAGGCTTGCCAGTCAAGTGTCAAGCCTCTTTCGAGGTGGCTGAGGTGGTAATGGTCGCGGAGGTGTCGTTATCTAAGTTTGGACCCTGGCTTGCCAACTAAAGGCAAGGTCCATTATGACAAGGGGAGAACTTTGCGGCAGGTAGAGGTAGAGGACATAGGATCAGCGTCTTATTATTCTCTTGTGCTTTCTTGTGCACTTCTGCAATCTTCTTAGCAACCACACCATCTCGTACCTTTATGTTTCAATTTAGGCGTTAATCTCATAGGTCGTCTGGTAGAGGATTCTAGGGCTATACTTTGAGTTGTGAATAAAACAAGTTTCATTTTTATCAACTGTGTCTTCCACTTCGCTCCCTTATGTTTCAATCTAGCCTTAAGCTCGTAGGCCGTCTTACTAGGCTTGTACTCTGAGTTATGAATAAGACAAGTTCCATTTTCATCCATTGTATCTTTCTATCAGGATTGAGTTGACTTATTGAGCTGACTAGCTTAACTTCATTGAGGTTGGTGAACTGACTTTAACTTTTTCTTGTTTAAAAACAAAATGACACAATATTCTCTGATCACAAATAACACTTAATTAAAATGGCTAAGTGTGAAGTAGTCGGGCCCCCATTTGTGAGGACCTCAGTTAAGACCAGTGTTTGTCTCAAATTTAGCACGTTTTATTCAATGGCAAAGAATAGTAGGGGGACGAGCTCCCGTTATAGTGGGCCATCTGAGTACTTTAGGGCGTACGTGAAGAAAAACAAAATTCAAAGTGCTCAGCGTTCCATGGATGAGGTAAGGCTTTCCCATCCAAGTCGGCTAGCCTGTAGGCCCCTGGTCGTCAGACCTCCTTCACCTCATATGGGCCTTTCCACGAGTTTTCTAGGGTGCATGTTTGTTGGAGGATGTGGTGTAGGACGAGGTCACTCACTTGAAATCACCTGATCTTTACCCTAGGCATTGTAGTACCTCGTCACTCGTCGTTTGTTTTCTACCTAGCAAAGCTTCGAGCTCTTTTTGAGTTAGTCTAGGACGTTGAGCTGCACGTGTAGGTGTTGGTTCTTACCCTGCTCATCGAGTGACTCCATTCATAAAGTGGGCAGTCAACCTCAACAAAAACCACTGCCTCAGACTTGAATGCAAGGGAGAAGGGTGTCTCATCTATTGAAGTGCATGGGGTGGTTCAATACGACCATAAAACAACTTGAAGTTCTTTTGCCCATTTGCCTTTGAGGGCTTTAAGTCAGGCTTTTATCTTCCTCTTGATGATTTTGTTTACGGCCTGTACCTAGCCATTAACCTAGGGATGGGTTGAGGACAACGTTTTGATGTCGAGGTCTCCACAAAAGGCCTTGAACTTGGGATTATCGAACTATCGCCCATTGTCCAAGATCAGCGCATATGGAATGCCTAACCGACAAACAATGTTCTATCACACAAAGCTGGTTATCTGTTGCTTGGAACTCGACCTTTACCCATTTCGTGAAATAGTTAACCGTGACCACGATGAACTTTATATACCCTTTCCCAGGTTGTAAGGGATCTGATGAGGTCAATGCCCTACAGGCGAATAGCCAAGGTTTTGTCGACGGGGTTAGAGGCTCCAGAGGATTTTTGAGCTGTGAGGCATGCGTTGGCAGTGGTCACATTGTCAGACAAAGTTCTTGGCATCAGCCCTTAGTGTGGATCAGTAATACCTTTGCTATATTATCTTTGCCACTAAGGATTGAACGCCAGAGTGGTTACCACAAATACCTTCATGCACTTTGCAAATGACAATGTCTGCCTTCATTGGTTCAAGGCACCGTAAGGGGAGGTAAAGAGTACCCTCACTTATACAAGATGCAGTTCATGATGATGTACTGGACAACCTTTCGTGCAATTTTTCGAGCTTTTTGTCAATCTAGTAGAGGGTTCCCTTCTAGTAACTCCCTAATTGGGTCCATCCAGTATGGTGAGTGGAGTTTCATGTTGGTCACTATTGGTTTCTTTGCGGCCTGTCGTGATAAAATGTCTATAGGGATAGAGTTTTCCAACTCACTCTCATAAGTGGAGGTCAACTCGGCTAGCATGTCAGCATTGATGTTTTGAGAGCGAGGGATCTGCTGGATGGAGAGCTTCTTGAACTTAGCTTGCAGCTCTTACACTAAGGTCAGGTAGCCTAGCATTCGATTATTTTAGGCCTAATACTCGAACGTCAATTGATTGACGATCAACTAGGAATCGCTAAGGACAAACAAGTTGCTGCTCCCAAGGTGAAGGTCGACTGGAGGCCAACTATGAGGGCTTAATATTTGGCTTTGTTTTTGGATGCCGAGAAGTTGAATTGGAGGGCATAATCAAAATAAACTTTGTTCGAGGTGATTAAGAGGATCTCGACTCTGCTATCTTTCTCATTTGAGTCTCCATCTACGTAGAGCGACCATGGCTCTCAGGCTGGGAGTTCATTGAAGGCATCAGCACGACTATGACATTGGCGATGGCCTGCCCTTTTATTGCATTCTGATGCTCGAATTGTATGTCATACTCACTGAGCTCGGTCACCCATTTCATTACACCTTTGGCTTATGTAGTACTTGTTTTAATGGGAGGCTAGTGAGGACTATCACCTGATGTGCCTGAATGTAGGAGCGAAGTCTACGTGCTCAGGTGATGAGATCGAGCATTAGCTTCTCTAAGCTAGGATATCGCATCTTGGCTTCAGTCATTGCCTTACTTGGATACTATATCGGGGGTTGTCGGCCCCCTTCCTATTTTAATGGGACTGAACTAACGACCATTTCAGAGAAGGCTAGGTACAAGAGGGGGGCATCTCTTGGCATGGGCTCCGTAAGTAGATGTGCAAATTTGAGGTATTTCTTGAGTTTTAGGAATGCCCCCTCACACTCCTCGGTCCATTCAAACTGGCCTCGCTAATGTAAGACCTTGAAGAAGGGGGTGCATTTGTCAAGATCCTAAGAGACAAACCTACTAAACGCGGCCACTCATCCAATCAGACACTGCAATTTCTTTATGTTTTTTGGGGCCTTCATGTCAAGGATGGCTTTGATCTTGTCAGGGTTGGCTTTTATTCCCCGCTGGTGCACGAGGAAACCTAAAAAGTTATCTGAGATACTCTGAGTTGATCTTCATCTGGTAAGACCTAAGCACGTAGAAGGCTTCATATAGGTCAGCCATGTGTTGCTCTGAGGTCTTGCTTTTCACCAGCATGTCGTCGATATAGACTTCTATATTGCAGTTGATCTGATTCGGGAACATTATGTTTACCATCCTTGAGTAGGTGGCCCCATCGTTTAACTTCTCAGCATGTAGATTGAGCTAACTAAGGCACGTGACATGCTAGAGAATAACCAAGGAAAAAGCTCCATGTGGATTATTTTGCCAAATAAGCTCTCATTCGTTGTCCAAATGGATAAAGAAGAAAGAGATATAAAAGGAAAATGATGAGAGCCCAAATACGGACAGAATTCAATTATTTCTTTCCTAGAAGACAATGGATTTTATTTAGCTTTTCAAGGACGATTCAGCTGAAAGAGGGAAAGAGGAGACCAAAAGAGAAAGGGAGAAGGTTTTGGAGGAAAGCCACTTTTGGAAAGAAGACTTTTCCACCACTTTTCTTCTACTCCTTGATGTTTCGTTTCCTTCTTATTTTATTTTGAAGCTTTTGATTTGTAACACCTCAAATTCTAAAGTCTTTATTACTTTTTCTTCTTGTTGAGCTCGCTATGTTTTGGCTAATGCAAATAGTTTACTGTTTCTTTGCATTAAGCATGTACTAAATAGCTCAAGGCAAGGTGTCGTCTTCACAAAAATGCGATAAGTATGCTTCAGCAATGTAGAATGGTATAGAAAATGAAGACAAAGAATGCTCAAGTATAAGCAATCGTACAAGTAATACTGGAGTATTGCAGGATATCGACCCACAAAGGAGTGTTTTTATCAAGGATTCTCACTTACCTAAATCTTAACAGTTAATCGGCTAGCTTACGCGATGTGTTGAATATGAGAAAGAAGGGGGAAGACAATCATTTCAGTTGACTTTGGTATGAAAAGAAATTGACAGTTCTTTATCTACTTAGAGGGTACGAACAATTGCAAAAAGGGTTAGTTGATGGTATTCAGCTAAGCAACATAATGCTGCAGCATGTTCTGGGAGTGTGATATTTTACTCTGTAGATAGGCTTATTCCATATAGTCACTTTGTCAAGCATAATACACTAAAATGAGAATCCTATTTATGTCTAACGTCAGATTCAACATTTCTTTATGTTACCCTTTTAGTCTTACAGCTTCTTCATTATGTCTAATGCGTCTATAATATGAGGTTCTATCACATCCATTGTATCTTTTCAACTTGTTTCTACTACCACCTTACCTATCAGCAAGGACACTAGCTAGCTAGAACTACCGGCAACTAACTGGGGAGTTCACGACTGCAACAAGTCAAGATTTTTCAGAGATGCCGAGGCGCAGGCGACAGAAGCTGGAGATGAATTTCTTCCTTCTTTGACCCCCCTTTTTCTACTTTCGTGCTCTCCTTTGCCCTAAAATAGTACAAAGCTGAAAAATGCCCATCATGCCCTCCTGAGTTCACACATGTGAGAATACCACAAATCGAGCCTTTCTAGGACGTCACATGTGTCCCAACAGAAAAATGTTCGTAGAGCACTAGAATCTAGGAATATTTTGCTTGTCGTTTTGCTGCAGCATTCTATGTGTCAGATTCTACCAGGTCGTTCATATTTCTCTCTTACTCGTACCTACTGCTTGTTCTGTTTTTCACTTCTGATTCAATCATGTATAAATATAACATTTGGATCAATATGACATACTAATATGAACATGCAAATATATTAATCTCAATGTATCAATAGGTTATTCTAATTTTATGGCACCTTAACCACAATCAAATGTTCAATATTAGAGGTATAGTAACTCTCTTTTAGAGAGTTAACACACCCCTAAGCTTGAATATTGCTTGTCCTCAAGAAAAACAGAAAAATATTAGAGGTATAGTTAACTCTCTTAGAGAGTTAACACACCCTTAAGCTTCAATATTGCTTATCCTCAAGCAAAACAGAAATCAGTTACACAGAAGTTCCTAGCTATGCAGCCCCAGTTTACAAGTTCTATGGACATTCAAATGTGGTTTTCTCAGTTCTCTCTACTTCCTCACTGCCCCTACTTCCTACTCACATAAGTGACTTACATGCAATTGACCTTCTTTAAAACTTCTAACTATATCCTAAGTTACACTTGTTTCTTTGTTTTTCCTATCCTGAGGCTTCGGCTTCCATCTCCTCCCACAATATTCTATCACTTACTAGCAAAAACTCACGACTTTTACATTTAGGGCTAAAGACTAGTTGGTGCTACAAATGCTACAACATTGAGTGAACTTCCTTTTCTTTCTTGCATTCTTTTTGTTTTGTTTTTTTTTTTGCATAGATAAAAAGCATAATTTGTCGCCTTCGTTTTGGATTATCCACACTTCTTAGGCACTAAATATCCAACTACGAGCAACCAATTAAGAAGAGTCGGTTGTATCACCTTCGTTTTGGCTTATCCTCACTTCCTCGGTGATGGATATCCAACTACGAGCAATACACAAAACCCTTTTTCTTTCCTCTATTTTTGTTTTGTTTTTGGTTTTTTTCAAAACAAAGGAAGCTCACTTGATTTGCAAAATGATTACGGACTATGACTCCTTAATTACCACCGATACCTCTAATGAACAATATAGTCATAGTCCAACTATGACTAGACCCCTTTCTGGCCAGTGAGAGGGTGAGACGCCTCATCGTTCAAGTCCCGGTATCAGCTCTTAAGGGAGCAATTCTAAATAAGTGAATTCCAATCTTGTACAGTTG
>JAOANK020084033.1:0-18986 GCA_026257165.2 Telfairia occidentalis
ATAGCCACACACATTTACTTTAATTAATATATTTTTTTCTCTATTTTACTATAAAGGGTAAATTCAAGTATGATTTTTTTTTTTTTTTTCTGTATTGACTTTGAACTCTTCCATTAATGAAATATATTTGATCATTTTTGGTATTGCACTCATTGCCTTTTTTTTATCAATTATGGTTGGACTTCAGAACCTGTAAGTTTGGAGTTTCGTTAGGTCGTATCTTGTGAGTGTCTATTTGATTTCTTGTCCTTCCTTTGAGTTCGAGTATTGGTGTTCCTCTGTTGCAGGCCGTGGAACCCTTTGTTTTTTTTGTTTTTTTGTTTTTATATATTTACTTTTTTTTTTTAAAAAAAAAGATATGATTTTTAATTAAATTTTTTATATTTGTTATCGTTAATTGTACGAAGAAAAAATTGTAAATTTTAAATGTAAGAACACGTTAGATATATATATATATATATATTTTAATAGGAGTACTACACTACAAAACTTGGAGAGACTTATATAATTCTACTACTCACGAGTGCCTAATCATGTGATTTATTTTTAAGTTGGTGACAAATATGAAGATGAAACATATTGTATAGAGTAGATTATGTTCTTTTGAAACTAAATTTAAATATTTAAATATTTTTAATTCAATGAATGTGGCATTTAAGACACAATACAAAATCTTTAATATTAATTATTTCTTGAACATATCATATAGGTATTTGTTTTTGTTGGGATGATGCACTTTATAGCATGCATGATATCACATGAAATCTTTACTTTATAAATTTGACAACAAAATATTTATAATAAAAGCAACCTGATATCATGTGAAAATTAATGCAGTGTATTTTTTAAAAATAAAAATAATATAGTATCACTTGAAATTTCGTTTATAAGTTGACGACATATGTGAAGATGTTATATTAACGAACTAAGAAAACTTATATTTACTTTTTATTTTGATGATTGAATTACTATAGACTAAAATTTTAATTTGAGAAAACAAAAATTTGACCCATGTGGATGGTGTGGAAAATGTGTTCTTGATGGTGATGGGTACCTTTCACTCAAAAAGAACATACCATAATGTAATAATAAAGAAAACAATTTGTTGTTTTAGGTGTTTAACTTTATTGCCTTCTTAGAAAATATTGTTCATGTTACAATCTTTTTAGCATAAAAGTTAGATACACTTTTCTAAATAATTTAAAAATAATAATAGTGATGATCTAATATTAAAAAAAAAAATGCTTAATTATACAAAATACTTTCATTTACTTTATTTTTAAAAAATATCTATGTTCTTTTAAAAGTTGTAATAATACCCTTCACCTTTGCTAAACATTTCAAAAATACACACTTTAAGCTAACATATAGATTACGTAGATACAAAACAAGGTAACTTAAAGTGCAAAACATAGCATTTCGTTTGCTTTTACATGCTTTTTTCAAACGTTGATTTTGATTTTTTCAAATGTTTATTTTATTTCAAAGCTTTAAATCAATCTTCAAATGTTATATTTCTTCACTTAAGCTGCTATGTATGTTATTTTTATTCATGTAATCAATTTGTTAGCGGCTACGTTAAACATCTAATAGTATGCGTTTCTAAGAGTATTTTTTAAATATTTAGTAAAAGTAAAGGGTATTATTACAACTTTTGAAAGAACATGAATATTTTTTTTAACATAGGAGAAACGTACAATGGTATTTTGTATAACTAAGCCTAAAAAAAATTATGGACAAATTTAAATAAATATCTCACCACAAAATCGTCGAAGAATATAGGCATAAATTAAATATTTTGGCACTCTCTATATATTGATGAGATCTTTCTTTTTTCATTTCTAAAAGTTGTAACTTTATTTCTAAAGGTTTTGAAAAATTTTGTCTCATCTCTCTAAGTTTTATTAGGTTTGAGGTTCTCTCCTGTTATTAAACACACTTTTTTAGTTAAACAATATGTGGGATTGGGAATTCGAACCCACGACTTCTTGATCAAAAAACTATATCTTAACCAGTTGAACTATACTCAGGTTGACTCTTTTATTATTAAATTTCAAGTTATGCATGGATGAAAAATTATATAGTTTATTTTATTGTAAATTAAAATAATAAAATCAAAATTATATAAAATAAAGTCAACCAATTAGTGGTTGAGAAAGCTAGCTTTATATTTGCCATCCGTCATGATTTCTCTATATTGCAACAAACTTCTGTTCTTTAAAAAAAAAAAAAAAAATTCCAGTAGTTATATTGAAATACGATTTAGTCTTTAAACTTTGGTATATATAATAATTTATTCTATGTATTTTCAAATTTACAACAATTTAATTTTTGAACTCTGATAGGTAACAATTTAATTAGTCTCTATCATGAAATTTTTCATCAAAATGAAGCATCAATTTTTATTACGTAACAATCTAATCTTTATAATTTATAAATACATTTAGTCTCTAATCAATTTATCAATCTATATGTATATATAAAACTCTATTAAGTTTTAACAATACTTTTTACTACAACGATTAAATCATTACATAATTGAAAGTACATTGTCGAAATTATCATATATTAAAATTTAAGAACTAAAATATTACGAATTAAAGTTTAAGGATTAAATTGTTAACCTTTAAACATCTCTAAGTTTAAGAAAATATTTATTAAAAAAAAAAGACAAAATATTTACAAAATTAGACTAAATTCTACTGTCTAACGTTCTATCATTTTTGACATTTTGTGGGCTATCAATTGGGTCAAAACATAAGCAATTTTTTAATGGGCTCATGGCCCACTTTCTCCACATGGAGGGCTATTTAAAAGCAAAAGATCACTATTAATTATTCTCTTATTTTAGAAAAATTTAGGTTGTATTTTTTAAAAGCAATATTGTTATGAAAAAAATTAGTTTTTTAAGAAACAAATTCATTAGACAATGATAATTGACTTTTAATAATTGTAATCAATTGGTTTTTTGACTTTTTATAAGTAAATTTTGACTTATATAATTGATGAAGTGAAGTTCACTATTAATTATTCTCTTATGTTAGTAAAATTTAGGATGAATTTGAAAGCAATATTGTTATGATAAAAAGTAGTTCTTTTTAAGAAAAAAAATCATTAACAATCATATTTGACTTTTAATAATTGTAATCAATTGGGTTTTCAACTTTTTATTAGTAATTTTTTTTATTTACATTTATAATTGATGGTTTATCCATAAAATAATTTAGATAATCATAACATTATTGATTTTTAATCGACCACATAACAAATATTAAAATTTTACCAGTCACAATTAAATTTTATACGATATGAAACCGTTAACTTGTGAAGTGAATCAAAGGGACGTGATCGTGAAGCTAACATAGATAGCATGCCATTATATATACATGCAACTAAAAGAAAAATTCCCCCAAAACGCAATTAAAAATTTCAGAGAGGAAAATATTATAATGCAAAACATTCTATAGATTTTCTTGATAGAAATTTGTTTGTTTGAAAATATTTTATCTTACTATCTTAAGTTAGATATATAAGAATACATTTCAAAATTTTCATAATACTTCAAAAAAATGCATTTTTTTCATTACAAGAATTGGTAACAAAGCTGTCAATATCATTGCTACTCACGCACGCAACAATCATTATTTTAGAATATGGTGAGAGTAAACTATCATTGGACGTAATTTAATTTTATCTATTATATTTCTTTATTTGTACTAAGAAAATCCTTTAAAAGTGTTCTTAAAGCCTGCTTATTTGCTTAATTGGTTAAAATATTATAACATAAAGTAAAGGTTATAAGTTGGAATAATTTTGATTCTCATGTATTCTTGAACTAAATAAAAAAACTTTATATTTCAAAATTACTACACAATCAAATTCATTATTATCCATATATTTTCGAATCTACGGGAAAAAAATTAACATGATGATCATGATTAAATCATCAATCAACCATACGATGCCCGTTCAATGGATCAATAATCTTGTTTTGACATTTCACAATTTCGTAGTTGGAAGTACATTTCAAGAACATGAAAAATTAGAGACAAAGTTAATAATAACTTAATTAATCATGTTTAAGTTAAACAAAACAGAATTTACGTAGAATCAAAGAGAATTAACCAGCAATCGTACATTGAATAAAAGGACAAATCAAAGTTAATTATCTCCAAAGCCCTTTTCTTCTTCTTCTTCTTCTTCTTTTTTCCTAATTTCATCAACTCTAAAATAAACAAAGACAGTTGGTAGTTGCGTAGATTGATTGATTAATGTATATGATCATAATATAAATTAGAAAAGTAAAGTAATATTAAGCTTCTTAATTATTATTATTAATAATAATGAGTTGTTTTAATGATTGATTGATTGATTATTATTATTATTCCTTAATTGAAATTAATTTCTTCCAATCCTTAGTGAAGAATCAACAGCTTTACCACCAGCTGCAAAGAGCTTAGCAATCTCCAATTGAGTGTTTGCAATTATTTGTGTTCTTTTGAGATCCATTTCTCCTCTTTTAGTCTCTGCTTCAGCTCTCATCCTTTCTATGTCCTTTATCATCTCCATCCTCGCTTGCTCCGACCTCACCACGACCTCCGCCAACCATCGGATGCTGCTCGCTATCTGATCCAGCTCCTCCGACATCGTCGCTGTCGTCGTCGTCGTCCTCGTCTTCTTCTTCTTGCTCTTCTTCATTTTCGATTGCTGCTTCGACCTCAACTTTTCTTTCTCGCTGTATACGACTGCTGGCGTGCTACTGTCGGTTTCCATGTCCATGTTGTTTTCGTTCTTGTCGGATAAATGATCGCATATTCTGGTTTCAACCTCGTCTTCCTGTTAACAACGACGACGTAGATTTCAAAATTTGATAACTAAGAGAAAAGAATATTGTAGACAGATTTTTTTTTTCTCTCTTTTTTAAATTACAAATTTTGAAGGATGGTAAGTAGGAACGTTCGTGCTCATCAATAGGTTAGTATTACCCTATATTAAATATAACCAAAATTTGCACTTAACAATCTTTTTAACTTCACATCAATTTTAACCATCATTTTACCTTTTTTTTGTTTCCCAATAATAATTTGCATATAAAAATAGTTATAAAATGTTTTTTTTTCCTCCTCAAAATTAAACCAGCAATATGTTTATATATATAGACATTCATGCATGCACTGAAACCTCAAAGAACAACACAAATTATTTTAAGAAAATAAAAGAAAAAAAATCAATGCAAGAACCAAATAAATTGAATTTAAACTTTAAACTTTTGAGAATATTTAGCTAAATATAAATAAATTTGGAGAAATTGAATCCCAATACTTCGAGAAGAAAAAGCTTCTTTCCACAACAAAAACCGTTGAAAAATTGTGGGCAAAATTCCATATGTATTTTATAATTAAACCCACAAAAGGAAAAAAAGAAAAAAAAAAAAGATGAAAGGGACAAAAGAAGCTAGAGCCAATGGAAGTGCTTTCAAATAAATTTAAGTAATATAATACAAAACTTTTTAAAAAGTTAAATATTGATTTTATGTTTGAATATTTTTCCAATTTACCCCTATTGCTCTATAATTTTCCTTTAGTCACTTACCAATTAACCTTTTTCAATTAATTCCGCCAATATTAGAAAATCTGACAAGGCATAAATATGAGTGAATTGGAAAAAAACTTGGGGAAAGAAAGCGATCATCTAACAACTTTTTTTTTTTTTTGAAATTTCTATCAATTTTTTAGAAATATGGAGAAGGAATTAAAATCTTTCCTCTCTCTATCTTCAAAGTTTCGTTAACTTGAACTCAAAAACAAAAACAAAAAAAATTCGTTAACTCACCGAGTATTAAATTATGTCAATAAAATCCACCCAGGGTATAAATAAAATAAATATTAAAATATAGAGAACTAAATTAAAGCTATTTAAAAATAAATAAAATCAAAGTATTAGTGAGAAAGAGACAGAGAAAAAGGAATTTTTGATAAAGTGAAAAGTTGGGGTTGGAGAGAGAGAGACCTTGGGATGAATGGTATCAATACCGTTGGATCCATGGGAATTTTGCGCCGCCAGGAAGGGCGGAGGCGGCGGAGGAGGTGGGGGAGGGACGGAGGGGGAGGCATCCGTGAGAATGAGCGGCGGATTGATGGGTATGGAAGGCGGAGGAGAGTGGGGGAAAAGAGGGGGCGGCGGCGTGGAGGGCGGGGGAGGGAGGTTGTTTCCACGGAGCAAGAGATGAAGCCTCTGGTACAAAGGCCAGGAGGAGGAGGAGGCGGCGGCGGAGGGATCGAGGGCGGAGGCGGATTCGGAGCGGTACCTCTTCTTCATGGACTCAATTTTATTCTTACACTGAGTTTGGGTTTTGGGGGATTTGGTGAAATTAGCCCTAGAAGAGACATGTCGAGCCACGTCCTCCCAATCATGGCCTTTCAATTTGGCTCTGTTTCGAAGCACCCATTTGGATTCGTAGGCTTCCAGCAGCGTCGAAACCGCGCCTTCGCTCCATTCGTCGCGTTTCAGCCTGTCTCCCCCACCCCCGCCGGCGCCGGAGAAAGCTTTTCTTGGGGTGGAATCCTCGGCGGCGTCCTTAAATAGGACAGAAGAAGAAGGAGTTTCTGGTTCTGTTTCAGTTTCTGGGTTGGATGTTGGTGTTTGTGTTTGTTTGATCTCCATGGGATATGGGACTCAAAGGGGTTTTAAGTTTCCCCTTCTTCTTTTTTTCTGTGGGTTCTAATTACCTGCTAACATCTTCTCTACGACTCTCTCTCTTCTGTTTCCTTTACATCCCAAGAGGGAAGGGAAGGCCATGGAGCTTGGTGTTTTTGGGCATATGAAGGGTAGAAGATGACAGCCAAAAAACAAAGGGGAAAAAAAAACCACTAGCATTCTAGAGAGAGAGACTGGTTATCTTTATACATTGCCTTGCTAGTGGCCAACTAGTGGGAGAGAGAGAGAGAACAAGATGGGTAAAATTTAGTGTTAAAATTAGAGGAAGATAGATGAAGAAGTGTAAATTTTTTGTTTCAATAATACTTTGGCTACCTACCTGTACGTAAATAACTTCCTATATACCATCATTAAAAATTTAAAAATTAAGAAAAAAGACATTCGGGTACGTTGCCAATTATTTTTAATTTTTTTAGAAAAATTAATAAGTTTATTTAAAAGTATATTTGTAAGTGATTTTAGAATAATGTATAGAATCACTTTTCTCACTACAAAATAGAAGACAATCACTCACTTAAATTTGGGAACGACTAAAGTGATTTTGTACATTTTAAAATCACTCCCAAACAAACTTTTAATCTACGTGAAATTTAAAATGTGTCCTCAAACCTCAACCTTCAAGTTTTTAATAGGTATTTGAGTTTTGTCAATCTGAGTATAGTTTAAGTATCTATTACCATCTCAAATATCAATGGTTCAATTTATCAATCTTATTAAGAAAAATGTACTTGAATTTTAAAAGTGTCTAATAAATTTCTGGAACTTTCAATTTTGTCATAACTAATTAGATACAATAGTAAAAGTTTTTTAGTTCAACAATATGTGGAGATGAACCCACAACTTTTTGGTCGTGGAAATATACCTTAACCAGTTGAATTATGTTTAGTTTGGTATAATAGGGAAAGTTAAATGGACCAAATATACTTTTTTTAAGTTCTAACAACTTATTTTTAAGAGAAGGGATAAGTACTTCCACCTCTTCAGGTTGGAAAAAATGGGTAACATTAAAGAGAGAAAAAGCTATTTACCTCAACGTTAGAACAAAGTAAGGAGTTCATTTTTTAAGGAAAATTACACTCAATAGCATAAAATTAAAAAATATCATAATTTTTAAAATATAGCATAAGTTTGATTTTTTAAAGTATGGTTTACCTCATATTTAAGTTTGATGTTAATTTATAGATTCTACTATTATTGTAAAATTATGAACTTTTTTTTTTAAATTTGTAAATACATATATATATATATATATATATGTATTTGCAATTTATGTAAATAACATAGGCACAATTTGTTTTTGCTATAAGTGAATAAATAAAAAAGGAAAAAAATGGATGATTTTTTTTTTAATGGATATGCTAATAAGCATAATAAGCGATTCACTCAACTTTATGGTCCAGTTGTATCAAATCGAGAATAATATAATTGAAATAAATAGATAAATAAACTATAGTAACATATAACTATATACTAAATTGAAAAAAATAACATGAGATAATAAAGAGTTGGCAGTTAATTGTGAACGAGATAAAAGCTAAATGTAGAAGTAAGAACGTGGAGGGCATTCTTCTTGCTAGGCCTATTCTCTAGCCATCCATGCCAGATGACATATGTCCAACAATGTTTGGATTAAAGTCTATCTTCCTTAGAGTGGCGATTAATGCTAATATTTCTTCTATCGTTTAATTTCTCTTATTTTCCTCCGTACCCAAAAAAAAAAGTATGGTAGTTAAGAAATAAGGTTAAAACTTTAATAAATAGGGATTTATAGTTCTGAATTTCAGTAAACGTGTGGGTTTTGATTGGAATCTAAAATATATTTGAAAAAATAACAAGTGAGAGGAATGAGAAAGAGACATAGAACCACTAGCATTTGGGGAAAAAAAGGCAATAGAGGGTAAGTGGGCAACCTAAACACAAAATCAAATTTTATCACTTTTTGTCAAATGGGTTAATGATGTTAACCCTAAAAAAATTAAAAACTTTTTTTTTTTTTTTTCTTGTGGAATGGTGTGTGTATGTGATGCTTTGATGTGCTTTTGGGTTTGTTTTTTTGGTTATCTTTTTTTTTTCTCTCTCTCTCTCTCTCACTTTGCCTGTTAGCGTTGATATGAAGCCAACCCCATCACATATCCATTTAGCATATATGTCATCTTGCATAAAAGCTAACTATTTTTTTTTCCCCACAACTATTTCTTATAGTGATATTTATCCTTTCAAAATTACTATCTTCTATAACTTCACTAATTGTAGTAAATTTTGAAAAAATTAAGTCATTGTACTTTGACGTTTAACGCAACTCCGAAACACGCCAGTTAGTAATTTTGAGATCCATGGAGAAAGATGGATAGTACGCGTGAATTAAACTCACCAAACTTTTTTTCATTCAATATTATAGTCTCCTCGTTATGATAAATTACCATAAACTTAATTAGTCCATCACTATTTATCCTAAAAATCAAATTGGAATTTGAGACGTAAATAATAACTATCATTTAAGAACATGAGTAGAAATTAGAACAATCATGTTCTAACCAATTCATTAGAGAAGTGAATGATTTTATACTTAATTTGGTTTTCATGGTAAAATAAAGGAGGTAATTATTTGTGAATAGTTAAAGTATAAAATATTAAATGATTAAACTTATATAAGAATAAGTGGTATATAGTAAAGTATATAGTTTATATATATATTCTTCAAAAAAAAAAAAAAAGAAAAAAAAAGATGAGTGGTGGGAGGGTAAGAAGGTGGTGGGTCAGGCACATGGGGCTGTCACCCACTCTAATTCACCACTAACTTAACTGGTAGTACCATCTCCTCCACCACCAGCCAATGTGCTGCAAAAAAATTAAAATCCTCACTACTAAAATGAAAACCCTAGAAATCTTAGGGTTCCACTTTTCATTCAAATCCTTTTGCTTTATATATTTTTTTCACAAATTAAATATTTGGGTGGGTTTTATGGGCATTTTCCAAAAAAAAAAAATATGTTTTTTTTCTTAAGGGTGTCGCTCTTTGAATCGAAAAATATAATTGAATGAAATCGCTGTAATGTGACTGTTTCTTAGTAATCGTTGGATTTTGATTCGAAAATTTTCATGTCTCATAATAACCATTGGATATAAATTTGAAAGACTTGTATGATTTCTTTCTTATAAATCTGACAGTGTAAATCTTCATTGGCCGTAACATTTTGTGTGGCGGCCTCCTCTCCAATAATTTTTTTTTTCTAATGGCTTTGTCTCCCATTATCCCCTCCTAAATTTTGGTTTGTGCATGCCTTGGGTTTTATGTTTTGGCATTTCACTATAACATTATATTTTAATTTTATTAATGGCTTGGTCCAAAAACTATATTCCATGTTGCTTTTTCTTTATTTTAAAAAATAAGTTTGTCCAATAATTAATTATTTGTCCTTTTTAAGTTATAGAAATAATTATCAAATAGGTCGTAAATAATAATTTGATATTTTTGTACTCTATTTTTATTTCTAAAATTAGCTAGAAATGGTAATTAAGCGTATGATTATGCTAAAACATAGGGTCTTGAAAATGTTTATGTACTTTAGTTATAACCAAACAACATAGTCAACTTTTCTTAAGTATTGGCCACTCCACTCATATCCTTAAAGAAAATCAAAACTTGTCATGATTTCATAGTTGAAAGTTCTTCAATGAAATAAGTTTAAATTCAATTTAATAATTTGGGCATCAATTTCAATCAATTATGTTTATCCAAGGTTCGAAATTCATAGTGTTAAAAATTAGCTATGTATTTTGATCATATCAAATGAATAAAAACTTGAAGATCACATTTTTTTTAGTCATAGAAAATGATACATTTGTCGTCGAGGAAATGTGCTATTAATGGTCCAAAAAGCCAAGGCAAGGACTATGTATAAATGTTGTAGTGACAAGTAAATAACATGTTGAGTTGAGAATGAAGTGTTATTGATTTAAGTTACCACGGTTTATTTGGATATTTTAGATATTATTTGGTAAGTTGGATATATGTAGGAAAATTAAAATTAAGGAATAGTATTGTTTCAAAGAGCACATTTGAATAGATTTTTGACTAAATTATATAAAATATTCGTGACTTTATAATTTTGTTTCAAAAATACTTTCATACTTTCAAAAGTTTCAATATTATCTTTGAACTTTGCTAAACGTTTCAAAATTATCATTTAACTAAAATTATGTTAAAAACTTAACAGAAAATTGAGGTGACTGCCAATAGGGCATCCTATGTGGAAGACGAGACATGACCTTGCTTAAAAATGGAGACAAACCCATCATTTATGAAGAAAAAAAATTTAACACCGATGGGTTTTTTTCTATGTTTCTTTAACGCAAACGTAAATTTCTTCTTTCACGGTGATTTTTTTTCTTATAAATTAATGGGTTTGCCTCAATTTTTAAGTGAGGTCACGTTATCTTTCACATATGGACGCCTTGTTTGCAGCCACTTCAATTTTCTACTAAGTTTTTAACATAATTTTAGTTAAATGATAGTTTTAAAATGTTTAAAAAAGTTCAATAATAGTATTGAAACTTTTAAAAGTATAAGAGAATTTTTGAAATAAACTACAAAGTTTAGTGGTATTTTATATCATTTAGTCGATTTTTGAATTCAAACCTGACTAATACAGATTAGAAAAGGCTAGAAAGTGGGTTTTAAAAATTTTCGAAGTAGATCTCATATATCTTTCACTCCCCTATTTAACTATATCAATTCAATTAGACCAAAAAAAAAGGTGAGAGGTAAAAGAAGAGACAATTTTAGAAAGTGATGGTTTAAAATAGATATCTTTTAATTAAAGAAAATTCCACTAAGTTATAACAATGACATATATAATTTAAATTTTATAATATAGTTTTTTTTTTAAGGAAAGCCATGAGTGAGAATTGGGCAATTTTTTTGTCAAACCAAGCATAGTTCAATTGATTAAGACATATCTTTTTGATCAAAAGGTTATGAATTTGATACTTTAAAAAAAGGTTATGAGTTTGAATCTCCATTCTTGTATGTCCTTGAACTCAAAAAAAAAAAAAAAACAAAAGACATTTTTTTTTTGTTAAGAGTGGTAAGTGACTTTATTTTATTTGAGGCCAAATTGAGCACAATTAACTGATTAAGACATACTTTCAGACCACAAGGTATGATATATAGATATATTTATCCTAACCAACTATATTGATCAGATTGGTATGATATGATTAATTTGAGTCCTTAATTATTTTTCTCTCTAGACTCTCTTCAAAATTTTTACTTACCTAACTCTTCTCTAAAATTTATTTTTTTTACTAAAAAAAATCTCCATAAGACATCTTCTTTAAAATTAATTTTCTCTCTCTTACTTTTTTTCTCCCTCTAAGTTTTTTATTCTCTCTCCAATAACTTTTCTCTCCCTCAAACTTACTTTTTTTTTTTTCTCTCAACTTTTCTTTCCTTCAAACTATCTTTTTTCTCCCTAACTCACATGTCTCTAATCTAAAGTTTGTTTCCTCTCTTTCCCTCTAAGAATATTAGAAATTGTTGTGTTTTGTTTTTTTGTATGTTAACTTTGGGAAGAAATAGATGATTAATTGGTTGAAGATGCTCGAACCAAAAAACGAGAGACATTATGAATAATGAAGAAATTAAATTTGACGAATTCGTATTTTTCTTTAGATTATTATTCCCAATCTAAGGTCTCTTAGAGTAGATGCTTTGTGTGAAGCGAAAGAAATGAAAGAAAGATTGAAGATTAATGTTTGACTGAATGGAAAGTTATTATTCAATGTAACTGTCTTTTTGGAGTCCGTACGATACATTGTCAAACTACAATTCCTAAACTACCCTTGAATAATTTCTTTTTGTAGTATCGATAAATATAAGTACTTTGTATATGATAACTTTTTATCCATCTACCAAATCAAATTTTGAACTTAGCTTTTCTACGGTGAAATAAGATTTTGAGTCATATATGATAAATTTAATTTCAATTCTTAGTCCTTATCATTTGAGTTTAGTTTCGATTCCAATCTCTATAATTTCAAAATTTTCAATTTGATCCCTATAATTGTAAATTTTAGTACTAATTTAGTTAAATTGAAAATCCACTCACTTTTTTTTTATCCAACTCTAAATCTTAATAAAGTCATTATTAACGGACATGTAAGTTTTGGCTTCATAATGAGGAATTCAGTTGACGAAGTCCTTCTGGCAGCTTAAGGAATACAGGATGTGACAAAGAAATACAGTTATTTATCGATGAGATCAGAAGGAGATGTAGAAATAAGGACGTGGTCAGTGTTTCATTGGTCCAACGAACACAAAATCAGGTCGTGAATGCTTTGACAATTCATGCTAGAAGGAACATTTTTTTAAAAAATTTAGATGGACATTTTTTTCAAAATCAAGTCGTAGTCAGTGTTTCTTTCTTTCTTGATTTGTACTAAAAAGAAAATCTTAATAAACCCAATTAATTTTTTTTTATAAAAAAACATGTGTAACAAGTTCAACTTAGTGAAGACTGAAACGATATGTGAATCATGACCATATTATAGAGACAAAATTGATAAAACAATAAGAAAATTAAGAATGAGAAAAAACAAAAATGTGAAGAGGATTTCATCAATAAAAACCAATCTCTCTCTTTTTCTTATGTAGCTGCCTTGTTAGTACTAAACTTACACAACATTGGAATTAATAAAACAAAAAAGCTTTGCTTTTTCAGAAATTAATAATAATAATAATAATAATAATAATAGCTAAAACTTCCAAATCCCAAATGACACAACAACAACATACAAAACAACCATATATTTATCCCCAAACACACTCTTTTAACCCCCCAATTCAAAATTACTACTCTACCCCTTCTCCCCATTACTACCCAACCACCATAACCTTCACCACACATTGTTATTCTCAAACAAACAAACAAAAAAATATCACAGTGCCGGAGGAGACGACGACGACGGTGTCATTTTAAGAGCAGGGTTCGCGGGCGACGCCGAGCCGGGAATTGGGAATGTCGAATAGGATGCGGTGGTTTTGCTGCTGCATGTTGGCTATCACATTAAGGACCGAGTTGACGTTGTCGGGCGCCGCCGCCATTGCCAAGCAGGTTGTGCTTCCGGCCGTGCTGTGGATCAGGAAGTTGTCGGGTGGCAGCGTCACGTTCATTCCAGCAAACATGAACGTTATCGTCGGCGAGATGATCGGCACGGTGTAGCAAGTGTCGAAACCGCCGAGGGATGATACTGTTGCGTTGCCTACTCTCCTCCTGAACTCGTCCCTCACCGCCGTGTACGCCGGCGCCACCAGCCTTGTGAACACCGTCCCTGATATAGAATTATGATTTATAAGTTTTTTAATCCATATGTCACACTTTTTCATTCAACTTTGACTACTCCATTTTTTCCCCCAATTTTATAAAATAGAATCTTGTTAGGATCTTGAGCTAATTTTCAAGTAGATGGATGAGAGTGTTAGAAGAAATATCAGGCAGATAGCTCAATTAATTAAAACATATATTATTCAACAGAAAGTTCGAATCTCCATAGTTGAACTTAAAAAATGCTAAATTATATAGAGTACTTCTATAAAGTCTTTTTTTCTAAGTTCAACAATAATATGTAGGCTTGAAGCCGAATTGAACCTCCACATTTTAGTTGAGAATATATACCTTTAACTAGTTAATATATTCACAAATTGACAGATATTTTAAGATTATATCTAATAGGTCTTTAAATTTTTTATATTATATGGTCCTACCAACATGCAATCTATGAGCCCATTCAACTAAGTGAATAAGATACTATCATTGCAAAAATGGATAATACTTTAATCCTCCAACCGCATAATTATTGAACTAAAAAGAATAAATTTCTGACTGAAGGATAAAAAATATTTGATAAATCTGTGAAAGTTTTTTTGTGTGTGTGTGTGTGTAACAGGTATCTCTAAAATTCTAGACATAAGAATTTAAGTGGTGAGCAAAATTGTGAATTGAGAGAGATGGATGGGAAAAAGTTACCGGAATCAATGATGGTGCCGGCGCCGGTGACGGGGTTGAATGCCAAGGCGGCGGGTGGAATATCGACGACCCTCCGGCCGACTCTGATTGCAATCAAGTTGACGTAGTACAACGACGACCGTCTCGGGTTTCGGAGAAGAGGCGTGTACTTAATCCTGATGGGCTGGGCCACAGGCCCAAGT
Source organism: Telfairia occidentalis (assembly GCA_026257165.2). NCBI lineage: Eukaryota > Viridiplantae > Streptophyta > Magnoliopsida > Cucurbitales > Cucurbitaceae > Telfairia > Telfairia occidentalis. The sequence continues at coordinate 14,927 of JAOANK020084033.1, forward strand.
CGCAACGACCCAGAAAAGTCGACGGATTTGAAGGTGGGCAAGCAGTAAGAGAAAGTGGACTGGTACAGACTCTGGGTCTGGGATAAAAGCGATAATGGGCCTCGCCCCAGGCCCAATAGCCCCTGCGGCGGGACTGAACTACCGGTGGCCGTCGTGATGCAACCGAAAGTGTACGCCGGAACGGAGTCGGTGGCCAGTGTGATGTTGTCTTGAACCAGATCGGCCGCAACCGTCGAGCTGCCGTACGTTAGATTGAAACCGCACGCGCTCCCGCTGCAACTGGGGTTCGGTACCTGCACAGTTACAAATTAATTAAATTAAATTAAATTTTAAATCCTATTTCGGTTTATTTAGTTCTATTTTAAATCATTGAACTTCTAAAATATAAACGTTATTTTAGTTCATGAACTTTTAAAAAATAACAATTTTAGTTCATATTTTTAATAAATTAATAATATAATTTTAAATATATATAAATAAGTACGTTAACATAAATATGCATTTAAATTACATAAGTTAAAGATAACAAATAAAAATTAGACGATAAAGTTATATGAAAAAAACCAAAATGATTATGATTATATTTTATAAATTTAAGGACTAAAATAAATATTTGAAAAGTTAAAATACTGAAATGAAACCGATATAGAAGTTCAATGACCTTTAAAAGTTTAAAAGTAAAATAAAAAATTTATAGACTAAAAAGATATTTTAATTATTAAATTAAAAAAAATCACGTGCGTCCAAGTTTACGTACTACCTCGGATACTTGCGACAAGGATTTGAAAAAAAAATAATAATAATAATTTGGCCCGTGAGTCCGTGACTGACCGCTCGACTGACCGATCCGTCGGTGACTGACAGACATACATACTATGCAAACCAAAAAATTAAAATGATAAAAATGACTTTTTTTAATTGTACGAAAAGTAAATTTAAGTTTTAAACCTATTTTGATTCTTGTAAAACGTTTACTTTACCCCTACACTTTTATAAAATAATTATTTTGATTCATTTTTTGCAAACTAAAATTTTGGTACATAAGTTTAATTTTAACTTATACGGCTTAAAAAGATGGTTCATGTAACACGTTATTACGCATATTTAAATTTTTTTAAAAAACTTTCAAGACTAAAATAAAATAATTTTAAAAGTTAAAAGAAGCAAAATAATATTAGGGTTAGTAATAGGTAATAAAATAATAGTAAGAGGTATATGTGATGGGATAAAGATAAAGAAGAGGTCGTATTACGAGGTTGGGTGTGTTTGGCCACACGTGCCACGTTGAAGGAAAGGACTGCTTGGCACGTGGGATCACATATTGGGATTCTAGAAAGCATCCAAAGTCCCAACAGAGTGGCTAGCTAACATCCAAATCTCGATTGGTTCAATGTAATAATAAGAAGAGTTTTCTGACAAAAATACCCTTGAAATATGATGAAATTATTTACCGTAAGGATTATTGTATTAGAAAATTAATATAATTTTACTATCGTTGATTTAGAGGGAACCTTGCGAAAATTGAGGTTCATAAATGATAAAACACACTAATTTTGTTTTTCATATTTCAATATTTATTATAAAAAAATTTGGAAAGCATAAAAATAAAGAGGGGAACCCCACAGATTACCAACCAAAAGGAGAATGTTATGTAGATGCGTCGGTTCATTATTCTACATTTTATAAATCCCTGAATATTCCACCGTATGTCTCGCCTCTCCACCGGAACAGGCGGCGCGTGAGCGCGTGCATTTTGATAATGCGGCGGAGATACGTGTATTAGCATTATCAGATTTTAAAATAGAAATTTTAAAACGCTTTGAATCTCAATTTTTTGTCCCATTTTCAAATTTATTTTGATTTTAGTATTTTTTTTTAATTCAATAAAATGTGGGGTGGGATGGGAGATTTGAATCCATCACTTCGAACATATATTTTTAACAAGTTGAATTAATTTATGTCTACTTTTTATAGCACATAAATATGGTAGTTCACAAACAAAGTTCCAGAAGTAAAACTAATCTTTTGAAAGTTTAATAACCGAGTTTTAAAAGCGAAAACCAAACAAATGTGAGATTTAAGTAGGGGAAAAAAAGGAAAAGGAAAAGAAAAATTTATTTAGAGTTCAGGAAGAAATGCAATGTTATGAAAGTTAAAAGAACTGAAATGGAAGAATAAACCAAAATGAAACCAGAAGTTTAGAGTTGACGGACCTGGTTGCATTGGGAAGATTGGCAGGGGAGGGGCTTAAAAGAGGAGGATTTATCGGAGGAGAACACGGTGGCGCCGGTGCAGCCAACGCAGCCGGAACAAGGAACCCAGGCGGCGTCGTTGCTGGTGTCGAGGGCCAAGAGGAGGGTCTGAGCCGGAGTGCCGATCTTGGCCCTGACGACGTAGGTGGGGCTCTGGATGATCTGGCGGGCGGAGGCGATGGGCACGACGGACTTGCGGGCGACGAGGGAGGAGAGGAATTGGACCCGGGCCTGGTCCTTGGAGAGCATTTGAGCCACATTGTCGGCCCATGAGAGAGGCTTGGAAGGGCGGAACGGGGAGCAGGGGCTGAAGATGTGGAACACTTGGAGAGTGGAGCTGTGGTCGGCGGCGGCGTTGCATTTTGGGGTCCGGTGGGTTAAGCATTGGACTCGAACTTGGTTGGAGAGAAGGAAGATGAGGAAAATCGAGAGGAATAAATGGAATTTCATCTTCATGGCTTCAATTTTCAGTGAACAAAAAAGAAGGGGACGATGAAGATGATGATGAATCGATGAGATGGGGGTTTTAAGTTTCAAGGTCATATTTATACTTCAACATATCTCCTCTACTTCTTCACCCTTTTGCTTTTTGCTATTTTAACTCTCTCTCTCTCTCTCGATAATTAAAATATTTATTTTAATCCTTACATTTTTTTTATAACATATATATATGTTTATATGGACACACACCGTACTTGAAATCATGTTATTTATTTGTTAAAAGTAAAAAATATTTGTTGATACATGAGATTTTGACGGAGGTGAACTTTGCTAACATGGAATTTGAGGTTGGATATAACCCTGCACAGCACAAAAATCTCACATCAACGTGGATGCTGTGTGTTAGGAGTGCAAACATTGTCCCACATTAGTTAGAAAAAAATAAAAAAATTTATAGTATATAAGCGAGGACAGCTATCTTCGTTGATACAAAACATTTTTGGGTTATTCCAAAAACAAAATCAGAAGTTTTCTTCGAGATATGTTCAAGTTTGAATTCATGAATATATGTCTTTAATCAGTTGAGCTAGGTTCAATTCGACGTTATTGACCCTTAACCAATATTTAGTTTTTAGTTTTTTTTTTAATATATCTTTAATCAATTGACCTATGCTCAGTTTCGTAGTCGTTAGTTTTTAGTTGGAAGATATAAAAAAGACTTTAACGGGAGAGTATTAGTATTTAAATTGATGGTGGAAGCTAAGAGAGGGAGGGTGTGTGGGGAATGGAGTGATGATAATGGGGGATTTTGGGAACAGACTGGATTCCATTTGAGGGTTGGGTTATTGGACCTCTCATGCCCATGTCCCTTTCATCACACCTCATGTCCCCTTCCCCACCTCTCTCTCTTAATTTTTTCAACATATACTTTCATTTTCATATAATTCACTATTTTTTCCCTTCAAATCTAATTATTCATTAAATTTAAACTTTTAATCCTAAATTATGATATCATTCAACTTAGTTTCAATGTGGTTTATATATAGTTTGGTTAAACCTCATAAATCGTCCTTAAATTGTTTCTTCGAAAATCAACCAATTTTTATTTATTTATTTAATACTAAATCTTAGTACAAATCAAGTTACATGGTTCGTTAAATAGAAAATATCAGCTTTATTGTAATATAAATAGAAAACACCAACTTTTTTTTCTTTCTTAATCCATCATGGAAATATGTATATATTTGAAACTTTTTCCTTACACAATTTAAAGTTATATCGTTGGATATTTTTTTGTTGTTGGATACATAAAGATTTTAAATAATATATAAAACCTTTTATTTTATTTAATGTCAACAGAACATTTT
>JAOANK020084752.1:0-18962 GCA_026257165.2 Telfairia occidentalis
GAACATCAAAAAGGGTAATTATGACTCAATTATGCTCTTGGATGACATACACTTAACTCTTATTCTAAGAGTTAACATGGTCCAACCATCAAATTGAGTCCCTCTCAGGCCAATGTGAGGGTGGGGCCCTTTGTTCAAGACCTGGAATCAACACTTAAGGAAACAACCTCTCTGCTCTCCCTAAAAGTCAGGTAGGAGTGAATTCCATCTTTCAGGACTATGTCCTCAGCTATCTATCCAGTCTTACCCCTAGAATGATGAGCCTCTCTCACGCATGCAGATCTAAGGATAATCCCTGATAAACAAGAGTTCATAGTTAGCTCAGGATTAATGACATCGCTTGTATCATATACAAAATGGGCTGCATCCTACAGTGTCCCCAAGATAACGTAGCCAACCTAATCCTTATACTATAGACCATTTAGACTATTTACTCGAACTTGATCCATGTTTATGTCTCCACATAAAGTTCAAGTACTCATAGTATTGCCATAGGTTCTTAGTTTATTGGATTTATAGAGTTATACTTAATAATTCACTTATTAAATAACAAATTTAGAGAATAACTTCAATAACCACTTTATTGATAATGGAATATGTTTATGTTTACAAACCACGAGTTTTAGGACATAAAACCCAACATCAACCAATTACATTATTTGGCATTATCAACTTGATGTCATTCTTCGTGCTCATCACTTGTTTGAATATGTTGATTGTTCTTGAGTTTGTCTTACACAGTTTCTTATTGCTATAGTGGATTTTCGAAGGCAAATCCCAAGTTCGACTTATGGAATTCACAGGATCATGCCTTCAGACTCTAATTAATGCTATCTTGACACAATTTTCCTTGGCCTTGGTTGTCGATTCTAAAACTTCCAAACAGGTTTGGGATTCTTCAGAGCATTAATACTCTTCGTTTACCCGAATCAATATTATTGATTTAAAGACTGAGTTACAGAAATTTAGTGTTTCAGTGAATTGATGAATATGTGCAGCGAATTAAATTGATTCAAGATAAGTTAAATTCCATATGTATTCATATTGATGAAAAGAATATGCTTATTTATACATTGAATGGCTTGCCTAGAGAATATAATGTTTTTTAGACATCTCTATGCACTCGTGCTACGCTAGTTCATCTTGAATGAACTGCATGTTCTCCTCAAAGCTGAAGAGGTTGCCATTACTTCTCAAACCAAGGGGGTTGAGTCATTATTTCAACCCACCAACATGGTTGTTGGGTTCTGCTCTCCAGTTCCTACCTGTGGATGTGACCGTGGACTATCACATGGACAAGGAAACTAGTCTAAATGACAGAGTCAGTTTCTGTCGACCAACTTCCAACATGCGTTTGGGATATCGTCGCTTATTTCTGGTAGTGTTTCATTGGTTACCACTATCAGGTTAGTTCCTTCAGGTTCGTATTCTCTCTCTACTACTCTGCCACAATCTAACTGTGTTACACGTCAGATTTGTCAAAAGTTTGGCCATAATGCTTTTGATTGCTATAATCACATGAATCATGTGTTTCATGGATGGATCCCTCCAGCTCAGTTTGTTGCTCTTACGAAATCTACTTCTTTGTCCAGTGGTGATGAAATTTAGCTTTCAAATAGTGGGTGTAATGCCTATTTGACCTCAAATTTGGCAAACATGACATTCTCTTATAACTATAATGGTGAGGAATGTGTGATTGTTGGAAGTGGTCAAGCCTCACTAGTTACACATTTAGGTTCGGGTGTTGTAACCACCCCTTTTATTCCTTTGTGTCCTTAATAATATCTTTTGTGTTTCCACCATTACTGCCATTTACTATTCTTTAATCCATTATGTTGTAAAGATAACTTTGTTTTGTATTTGGTTTTGATTTTTTCTCCATCTAGGAGCACCATTTGGGAACTATCCTATTGTGGGGCCCTAGTTCAAATGGTCTCTATCCCATTCTAACCTCCTTGCCGACATCTTTTTTTTTCTTCTGTTAATGGGTACCTGTCGCACATCAAGAATGTTGATTTTAGTTTATGGCATGATAAGTTATGTCATCCGAATAAGTTAGTGCTTGATGTGTTGAATAAAAACTCTTATATTGCTTTTCTCGTTCATCTAAATATTGTGTCTGTTCACATTGTCATTTTAGGTAAAATGTCTATGCTTTCTTTTTCTCGTCCTCATACTATATTTGTGAGTCCTCTGAATATTATTCAAAGTGATGTCTAGAGTCCATCCCCTGAGGTTTCTTTTAATGGTTTTTGTTGTTATGTCTTTTTTATTGATGACTTTTCTTGTTACACTTGGATCTTTCCTTACATAAATCTAATGTCTTCTCCATATTTTTTAAATTTAAACCATTTGTTGAGAATTTATTTTACTCTCGTCTCAAGGTTTTTTATAGTGATGGTTGTGGAGAATTTTCTAAATTTCTCTGTGCAATCCTTGTTTGAATCGAGTGGTATTATGGATCAAATTTCTTGTTCTTATACACCTGAACAGAATGGTGTTGATGAGCATAAGTACAAGCATATTGTTGAAGCTACTTTATCCTTGATTTTTTGTGCTTCTATTCTTTTGTGTTTTTGTTATCATGCCTTTGCCACTGCCCCTTTTACAATTAATTGTCTTCCCTCTCCCTCTTTAGATAATATGTCTCCTTTTGAGCATTTATTTTTGTCTTCTCCTAATTATCACCATCTCAAAGTTTTTGGTTTTGCATGTTATCCATTATTACGCCAACTCTAAGAATAAACTTCAACCTCGTATTCATCACTGTGTCTTTCTTAGCTACCCTCTTGGCATGAAAGGGTACATTTGCTTTGAATCGTCTACTCAAAGATTTTGTCCCTCATCGTATCATTTTTTATGAGTCTATTTTTCCCTTTGCCACCTCACCTTCTTCCTCTCTTCCTTCAGTGCCTACTCCACCCATGCCTCCTCTTTATGATGTCTCGCGATAAGAAATTAAAAGCAACATAAACATAACGCTTCGCAGACCTTGAATACTCCCCTATCACTCTTGTGGATAGAAAAGTATTAGTCCTATGTCCAATTTACAATACTCTCTTTCGAACAAAGAAGTAAATACAGAATTGCATACATTCATTAGTCAAATAAATGAAGAAGGTAGGCGTTGGAATTTAGAAGAAAAAGAGATTAAATGCATTCAAGTGTTCAATAACAATGTTAATTGTCCATAAATTCAACAAGAACCCTAAAACTAATTAATTTAGCTACTATACATAGCAGAAAATAACCCAATATCCAACATTACAATAATTTTATAGAAATAAAGCAAGAGAAAAGAAGACACTCAAGTTAATTCGTCTCCAGCTCCATCTCCATCTCTAAACTAACTCTCGTGGTCTCGGTTTTCACCCTCGACACTTAAGAGACCTCCAATTCAACTCTAGCAACAAAGCCCAAGATAAAACAACACTGTTCCTAGAGTTTTTCACCCAAAGACGGCCCAAAAAACATTCTCCTCAAAACCTAAATGAAAAATCTGCTTAAATATTCATAATCAGTAGCGTTGACACACTAGGGTAGCATCTCGACACAGCCCCAACTTTGTGCACAAAATGGCGGGCTGTAAAATCAACTTGGGCAATCAAATGAATCGCAACGTCGAGATGCTTGAAGTATATCTCAACGCTACTTCAAACACAAGGGAGGCGCGCAACATATCTTCATTCCAACTTATGGCATCTCGATGCCATAGCACGACGTCTCAACGCTAGCCCCCTTCAGCATGCTTCTCGCATGTTTTTATCTCAAATTTGGGCATCTAAGATGATATGGATACAACAAGAGAAACTACAAACTACATTCTATTGTCAATAAGTTTTATGGCCAATTCTTTTCACCCTTCTTGTGTATGTGTGCAAGCACATCTAGTCTTACTTCTTATAAGCCCAAAATGAGTTTTGAATCCCTAGGCTCTTCTACTTCAATCAATGGAATGATTAAGCAAAGGATTTACAAACTAGAGTTCTGAGAGACTTTTTCTTTCTATATATATTTCTTTCATTTTCTTTCTTTCTTTTTCTTCATTTTGCTAGAATGGGAAGATGTATCACCTTCGTTCAAACTTACCCACATTTGCGAAGAAAGATATCCAACTATGAGCAATACATCAATTCCTTCTCTTTGTTTTCCTTTTGCTAAAGGAGGAGCATAATTAAGGTGTTCTACCTTTGTTTTGGCTTAACCATATTGGTAATGAAAGGTATCCAACTACGAGCAGCATATCTATCCTAAGACAATATTCACTTGTCTTCAATGCTTTAAGTGCAAAGGCAACCCACGGGTGTTAGGAGTGCCCCTAATTACTCGCACATCAAGAAAGGAGGAGTAACCTCTTTAAACATACTTTTTTAGCATAAAGACACTAGATATGCTAATGAATCACTTATACACAACCATAATCTTTTCATAAACTTCCTTATAGAATTAATCCCCCTAAAAACACCCTAAACCTTCAGAACCCTAGACAAGTGGGCTACGTGCTCAATTACGAAGGACTCCAAGAAGGATTTAAATATGACTTGAATAAGAAATATGCTTTTTTTCATTTCCTATATTGATAGCACTCAAAAAGTGTTATTTTAGGGCCTTAGATATAGTAATTTTGTGTGCTTTTAGAGTGCTTGTCTTTTGTGTAACTTTGTAGAAACCGAGTAGTTTAAAGTAAAAAAGATGATTTGATGATGCTCGAATCAAAAAATGGGTTTAAAAGAAGAAAAATTGGTTAAGCCATGAAGAAAAGGAGCCGAAACAAGTGGAAACCCGAGAGCATAGCATCTCAACACTGGGTTAGGGCATTGAGACCCCCAAAAGATGAAGAAAATAGAAAAAATATTGGAGGAGACCAGCATCAAGATGTCGGCAAGGGTCGTCTCGACACCATAAGTTATGTGTGGCACAAGACACTTGAACGCGTGCCCCATCCCTCTTCAAAGTAGCATCGAGACGCTACTTCAAGCATTTCGATGCTATGATTAAGTGTCTGCCTCTTCTTCACATTGCAATGTGCAATTTGGCACAAGTTTGGGGCAGCGTTGAGATGTTGCCCCCTAACATCTCGACGCTACCGCGACTACGTAAAAAGAAAAATTCTTCATTAAGGCTCTAGGAGGCCGTCTTTGGGTACAATTTTCGAGAGATTAGAACAAAATTCTTCTGGGTTTTCATGTTGGAGTTTAATGGTGTCCTCGGAGTGCCTAGGATTGATATTTTAGAGCTCAGGTAGCTAGTTTATGGCGAAAATAGATTGGATTCATATGAGAGTTCCCCTTTTTTCTTACTTTTCTCTTTCTTTTGTTATTATGAAAATTTCTGGGCTGTTTTTGACAATGTACAGTAGCTAATTCCTATTTGTTTTAGGTTGTTGGACATTAATGAACTGTTATTTGTATTAATTTTCCATTGAATGCATTAATTGTCTTTCGACTTTCTATTTTCTAGCAGATAATGCCTTCAACTACTTGGCCATTAGTTGATTGTCATTGCTTTCATTGTCTTGCTTGAGAGAGAGGGCAGTAAATTAGGACTTAGATTTTAGAGGAACATTCTTGTATGCACGAGAGTAATAGGAGAGCAGTTGAGGTCGTTGATGAATGTGTTAAGTGCCATTTGTGTGTTCTAATTGCAAGAACTTGAATTAGGATTTGCAAATGAGAGTGATTGAGCTCGAGAGAGGAAATCTGGCTAGAATAAATTCTCGACTTAGGCTAATTAGACATGAAATTGCATTTGCTTGGATTAATTTATCTCTTAATTTGTTTGTTAATTGTGCCAACATCCTAGAACTCCCCATCTCTTAAATTTTCACCGTTGGCATGTTTCATTTTATTGCTTTTCTAGGTTAAAACCATTGCATGACTATTTGATTCCCTAAATAAAATCAATAGAATTAATCGATAATTAAGGAAATAAAAAATCTAATCTCTTGTGGACGATTCTCGGTCTTTTGACCATTTATTACTACGATTAATCCATGCACTTGTAGTAACGCATTGTTGGGTGTGATCATCTATTTCAACCCACAGAAAACTCAGAGCAAGTCATTAGATTTCCTCATCAACAACATGCAAAGAAGAGTTCCACAATCATACAATACAGACAATCATTAATCATGATTCTAAACTATTGAAAAAATTAAATTAGAATTTCAATCCCAACAAATCAAAAAATAGCACACAACTAGAGCATATCGACACTACAACACACAGTACTCCAGACACCCCACCACAAACTTAAGATGATACATTGTCTTCAATGTATAAAACATAAAGTACAAAGAGTGTGCAATACTGGCCTGGATAATGTGGTAGTCCAATAAATCAACAGGCCCATCAACTGAGTACGGTTGTGCTTAGAGTTCCTAAAAAAGGGAGAGATGTACAAAATCTATGAGAACTAGGAAAGCAAATAACTAAAAACAGAGACACAACTAAAGAAAGGAAACACTATGGTTGTCTCCCAAGATGTGCTTGGTTTAACGTCTCTAGCTAGACCGATTCTCAAATCTAGGGGACTCATTCAAGAAGATATCCTCCAAATGTTGCTTCTTTTCCTCACAATAGGGCTTCACCTATTGCCCGTTCACTTTAAAGGTTGATCCATCCTTAGATTACAACTCAACTGCTTCATAAGGAAATACTTCCTTGATCACAAAGGGGCCCGACCATCGAGGCTCAAGCTTTCTTGGAAACAAACACAAACGTGAGTAAAACAAAAGTACTTTTTGACTAGGAAGAAGGGACCTATGAACTATGCGCTGATCATGCCATCTTGCAGTCCATTCCTTGTAAAGCTTAGCATTCTCATAGGCTTGGCTCCTAAACTCCTCCATTTTGTTAAGCTAAAGTAGTAGGTTCTCACCCACCTTCTGGAATCAAAATTGAGCTTTTCGATAGCTCAGTAAGCTTGATGCTCTATCTCCACTGGCAAGTAGCATGCCTTGTAAAACACCAAATTGTACGGTAAGTACCAATTGGTGTTTTGAAGGCGGTCCTATACGCCCATATAGTATAATTTAGCTTCAAGGACCAATCTTTTAGGTTTGTTCTCACCGTCTTCTCTAGAATTTGTTTAATCTCGTTGTTCGAAATTTCAACTTGACCATTAGTCTGAGGGTGATAAGCTAAGGAAACCTAATGCTTCATCCCATACTTTTTTTAACAAAGAATTAACCAGATGATTACAAAAATGGGATCCCTCATCACTAATAATAGCCCTAGGCAGTATGCTTCTTGAAAAATTGCAATACGACACATGCATCATTTTTTCTAGTGGTTACTGCTTCTACTTACTTAGATACATAATCAACAACAACAAAAATATACATGTACCCATCAGAAGCTGGACAAGGACCCATGAAATCTATACTCCAAACATAAAAAAGTTCAACCTCAAGAATAAATGTTAAAGAAAATTCTTGGTTTCGGAATATGTTACATGTTATTTGGCACTGATCACATGTTCTAACAAAGGTATGGTAGTCTTTAAAATGAGTAGGCCAAAAGAAACCACACTGCAATACCTTTATAGTTGGATGAGAGGGGGCCAAAATGACCTCCATATGGTGAAGAGTGGCATTCATGAATGATTTTTGCATTTTCCTCAATGGGCACACAATGTCTAATCACATGGTCAGCACAAATTTTGAATAAAAATGGGTCATCCTAAAGGTGGAAGCATACCTCATGCAGGAACCTCTTTTTCTATTGGATGTTCAAGTCGGGTGGTAGCATTCCTGCTGCAAGATATTTAACGAAATCAGCAAACCAAGTCACTCTAGCATTCACCTGATATAGTCTCTCCTCAAGGAAATCCTCGGTGATAGGTGGTTTTGATGCATATCTCCATCCTTGATTCTTAGCGAGTGATCGGCTACCACGTTCCCACACCCCTTTCTATTCTTTATATGACAAAGTTGAATTCGTGTAAAAGGAGCACGCAACGAATTAATCTAGACTTCACATCCTTCTTATTATACAAAAATTTCAATGCAGTGTGATCAGTGTGTACAGTGACTTTTGATCCTAGAAAATATCTAAACTTATCAAATGCAAAAACAATAACTAGCATCTCTTTTTCAGTAGTGGAGTAATTTTGTTGTGTACTATCAAGAGTTTTATTAGCATATTATATGACCCTAAAAATCTTATCACGTCTCTGCCCTAAAACAGCTCCTAATGCAAAGTCACTTGCATCACACATCATCTCAAATGGTTCACTCCAATCAGGCACACTGACAATAGGAGCACATATCAATTTTGCTTTCAAAGTATGGAAAGAAATTAGATATGCATCATCAAATAGAAAAATAGAGTCTTTTTCTGTTTTTCTAATAACTTGTAAAGAGGTTTTGTAATCTTAGAAAAAATTTTAATGAATCTACGATAAAACCTTGCATGCCTTAGAAAACTGCATACTCCCTTTACGTTCCCAGGAGGTGGCAACTGCTCAATCACTAATATTTTGACTCGATCAACGTCCAAACCCTTCGCCGATACCTTGTGGCCTAAGACGATCCCTTCCTTGACTATGAAGTGACATTTCTCCTAGTTAAGAACAAGGTTGGTGTCTTGGCACTGCTACAAAACACGAGCAAGGTTAGATAAACAAATTTCATAGGAAGAGCCAAATATTAAAAAGTCATCCATTAAAACCTTTATTATGTCCTCGATGAGATCATAAAAAATGGCCATCATGCACCATTGAAAAGTTGATGGTGCATTGCATAGTCTGAAAGGCATCCTTCTAAAAGCATATGTCCCATAGGAACACATGAACATGATCTTTTCTCGATCCTCCAAAGCGATTCAATCTGATTGTAACCTAAAAAACCATCAAGGAAACAATAGTAAGGGTATCCAGCAAGCCTGTCAAGCATTTGATCGATAAAACGAAGTGGAAAGTGATCTTTCCTAGTTGTTTTATCCAACTTCCCATAATCAATTCAAACACACCAACTTGTCACTGTCCTAGTGGGAATACATTCATCATTTTCATTCTTTACTACAGTCATCCCCCCTCCCCTTTTTAGGCACCACTTGAATAGGACTTACCCATGAACTATCAGAGATAGTATAGATAATCCCTGCATTTAGCAATTTAAAAACTTCAGCCTTAACTACCTCTTTCACAACATGGTTCAACCTCTTATGATGTTTTATAGATGGGCTATATGCATCCTCCATAAGAATTTTATGCATGACTATGAAGGGACTAATACCTTTAAGATCGTTAATAAACCATCCTAAAGCAGACTTGTGTGCATGCAAGACCTCTAATAATCTTTCCTCCTCTACCTTACTCAAATCATAAAAAATAATCACAGGGAAGGTGGAGGATTTACCTAGAAATGGGTATCTTAGATGATTAGGTAATTGTTTCAATTCAACAATAGGTGGTTTAGTAGATTTGCATGCATGGACATGTTTTAAAAGTAAATGCTCATGTTCAACATGGCAGATAGGCAACTCCTCTAAAGACTCATGCAAATCATCAACATCAAACACATCTATCTCATCACAATCACAGTTCAACATACTTTTCTCAACCATATCAATCGAAGACATCATCAAATTTCTCAGTTCAGTAATAACATAATCCACAAAATCTATCCTCTTATATGTACGTACCTCGTCGGGATATTGCATAGATCGATAGATGTTAAAGATTACCTCTTTGTCGTTCAGCTTTAGGGTGAGTATATTTTATTGAACATCTATGAGGGCCCTTCCCATATCTAAGAAGGGTCGTCCCAGTATAATAGTCACCTCAGAGTTCTCTTTCATGTTCAATACAACAAAATCTACGGGAAAAATGAACTTATCAACTTTAACCAACACATCCTTTACTATACCTTTCGGGAAGGTTAGTGATCATTCAATGAGCTAAAGAGAGATGGTGGCCTACAATACTTGTCTGAAGTTCAATTTCCTTTAGATTGATAGAGGTATGAGATAAATAGATGCATCTAGATCACATAAAGCATGATTAATCTCTAAACTATCGATACTATAGGGGATAGTGCAACTCCCTGGATCTGTCAATTTTTCTCGTAGTTTCTTTTGCATTATGGCACTGCTTTGTCAGATTTACTTTTTCAAGCTGCTTGAATTTCTTTTTCTTAGACAACACTTCCTTCATGAACTTGATGTAGTTCGACATTTGCTCGAGGGCATCTGCAAAAGGAATGTTAATATGCAATTTTTTAAAAATATCTAAGAACTTAGTAAATTGAACATCTATATTCTTTTTCATGAAACGCAAAGAGTAAGAAATTCTACTCAAATAAACAAGGAGAGAATCACAATACATCCATGAAACATGCTTTCTTTTTCTTCTCCTCAGCTGCATTCTCTTCTTTCTTCTTCTAATCAATCTTATCATCCATCTTCTTATCAGATTCTTTCTGTTTAGGCTCACTCTTTTTGAACTCACTCAAGGTCCTACCACTCCTTAACAAAATTGCATTGTATTGTTTCCTAGAATTCACTTCAATAGTACTAGGGAACTTACCTTTTTGCATGGCGTTGAGCATGGTGTCAATCTCACCAACTTAGACCTCCAAATTTTTTGTGGCCTTCTCTTGATTGTCCATCCTACTTTCAAGGCTTGTGGTTCTATTTTGGGACTCCTTAATGAATGCTTCAAATATCTCCCTTAGAGATGGATCATCTTAATGCTACTAGAATGACGATGAAAAACTAGAGGATCCTTGCAAAATATTTTGTGTTAGCGTAAGAGAAATTTTCATGATCATGCAAACCTGGCTCATAGTGATTAGGCAACGAGTTCTGTTGGCCTCCATACCAATTCCCATAAGTCCTATTCACATAATTTTCCTGCTCGAGCTGCTAGTTCTCCCAAGTGTGGTAAGAATGGCATGCTACCATAAATGCTAATTATTGATTTTTACTTGACATAACAAGATTGTTCAAAGCATTAGTAAGCATAGCAATTTGAGCTTTGAGAGAACTTACCTCGTCCAACTCATACATTCCCGCTACTTGAGAGATGGATCGTTCAAATGGCCAATTATAGCTTGTCGCTGATCGCACCCAACAATGCGTCACTGCAAGTGCATGAGTCAATCATAGTAATAAAAATGGCCTAAGAGATCGAGTATCGTCCACTAGAAATCGATATTTCTAATTTTCTTAGTTATTAATTGATTCTTTCAATTTTATTTAGGGAACCCAATATCATGCGACGATGTTAATCTAATAAAAGCAATAAATTGAAAAAACCTAATGATGGGATAATCAAGAGAATGAAGGTTTTAGGGTGTTGGTGTGATTAACGAAACAATTAAATGATTAATTAACTCAGGGATGCATTTAAATGATTGATTAACTCGGGTTTCCCCCTCTCGAAGTCCACCGACTCTCACACTTAACTCTCTATTTCATGTCTCACAATAATAATTTTAAAAGTGGCATAAAAATAACCTATCACGAACATCGCAAACTCTCTTATCACTGACGTGCATAGTAAAGTATACGTCTAAAATCCTATTTCTAATTTTACTCCCCTCTCTCTCAAGCAAGAAAGCAAATGCAATATTCATAACACTGCTTGACCCACACATGTGGATCGTCAAGCAATGTTCAACGGTGTCTCAACATCGCCTATTGATGTCAATGCATGTAATGGTGTTGGGCGTTGAGATGCCCATGGGCGGTGTCTCAATGCCGCCTGATGCTCCAAGTGCGTGCTCTATCTTCTTTCACAAGTTTTCATCATTCGAGCGTCTCAACACCCTAGGTTGGCGTTAAGACACCCAACCTCAAGTCTTCATTTAATTTGGCCTCGTTTTTTCATTCTTTGGCTAATTTGGCTCTTCTTAGGCCCATTTTTCAATCTGAAGTGCCCCAGATCCATGTTTTCACCTCTAAAACTCTGTTCCAACAAATTCAATAAATAAAGCATCAAAGTACACTACAAATCCCACAAAACTACTAGGATTTGATTCCTAACATAGCACTTTTTGGAGTGCTATCAGTGGCAACCATCTCCTCGAGCAATGCATGGGCAACCTCAGCAGTCTTAGAGAAGATAGATCCCCCTGCAGTTGCATCAAGTACGGATTTAGTTTTACAAGACTGATAGCACACAAAAATGTGTTATCCTTAAGCTTGATTTTAGCTAGTTTTGTTCGATAATTTTGGTGCTTCCATGTGTTTTTATCTTAAATTGTAGGTATCGAGCATAATTAGAAGAAAATATGATTTTGGAGATGATTGTGTCAAAAAACGGGCTTAAGAAGACTAACGTTGGCTAAGGAAAGAAGAAATGAGGCCAAAATACATGAAGACCCGAGGAGGCAGCGTCGTGACGCCATGCCAAGGCGTTGAGATGCTGGAAATTGCTGAAATTTTGGAGCTTTGATCATTAGCGTCAAGACACTGCTCAACGAGACGCTGATGAAACTCATGAAGACAGTGCGGGCGCGCGCCTCATGCATAGCGACAGCGTTGAGCGCAGCGTGCCAATGCGCCGCTCAATGTCGTGCGCCCCTTCCCAGCCGCTTGATGACAACATTTCGACCACGCGCGATACGGCCTGCTCAACACCGCTCTCCTCACGCAGCCGCACGCATGACAATGTCGCAACCCCGCTTCAGCCCTACTCAACGCCGCGCGCCCTTGCGCGCACGCCATTTCTACACAACTCGAACCAGCGTCTCAACGCTGGTTTGCAGCATCTCAATGCTACCCTATTTTGTTGCCCTAAGACACGCTGGTTTGCAGCATCTCAATGCTGCCCTATTTTGTTGCCCTAAGAGATGTTTGCGCCGCACATCCTTTGACCGTACAAGACAGACATCAAGACGCTGTGGGCAGTGAGCTTAATTTAAGATCATTTTTCATTCCGAAAAGAGGGAGACCATTTAGAGATCTGAGAGCAAGACTTGAAGCACGGTGTTTCAGAGGGAGAGGGACCTTCCCATGGAGTCCCCTGAGTGATCTGAGGTTCGGGATTGCAGGTCTTACGTCAGAAACGAGTTTGGCACGCGTCTTTGGCAGTTTTCTTCCTCTTTTTCGATACTTGTTTCGTTTTGTGTTTTCTTTAGGAATTTATGTTTTAGTTGTGAATTTGAGTGGGGGAATTTCGCCGTGACGTATTGTAATTCATTGTGACTCTATTTAATGCTTTATTAATTTATGGACTTTTTCATATCCCCTGTGATTTATCATGCTTTTGTTTGCTTAATGTTGTTTAATCTTCTGATCAAGGATTATTCTTGTTGCATGATTTAAGTTTTAGCTCGAGAGAGTAAGACTTAGATTAGATCTTGATAGCATGATTGTAGTTGGCTAACATGATGAGCGAAGGTCTATTTTAGAGAAGCATGTGTTATTATCTCTAGTGGGTCTGTTGTGAACCGTGATGACAAATGGGTTTGCTAAGGGGTGGTAATCGGTGGGTAGTTCGTAATGCCTTGCTAGGTGTGTGGGTAATTGACCGAGAGGTTGAATCTGCATGTTTAGTAAGAGTAGCTAAGCTCGAGAGAGGATGCTGAACATTAGTTAAACCCAACTTATAGTTGCATGGAAACAGGGAAGTCAGTTATTAGTAAAGTTTGGTGTCACAAAGCATGGCAATTAGAGTCAAGGCACGTTTTCCTGATGTGTCCTCCACCTATCTAGGAGTAGGAGTAGTGTAACTTAGATTTCCTTTTGAATAATGGTTTTCTTAGATAAAATGAGGTGTGATTATCCATGGAAATCAATCAAACTAGAAACCTATTCCCGAGGACGACACTCGACACTCATATTCACTATACTAAAACTGACCCGTACACTGCAGTGCATCGCACTGGGTGACGATCAAGTTTCTGGCATCTGCTGGAGACCGATCAAACACCTAGTGCTGGTACCAAGTTTAAATCATTATAAAATAGTTGGATTTGTAACCAGTCAAGAAAGTCGTGTTGAGGGTACTTCCTAAGCAGCTCATTGTTGCCTGAATGTCCCTATGTCACTTCTCAACCTCTTAGTTTTAGATGGAGGGAAAAATTTGTTGAGGAAAGCTTGGGCTAGCTCGTCTTATGTGGTAATGCTCTCCGAAGGTAAGGACTCCAACCAGCCTTTCGCTTTGTCCTACACTAAGAAAGGGAAAAGACGTAAGCGAATAGAATCGTTAGATACCCTATTTATCTTTACCATGCCTCATATTTCAAGGAACGAGTGGATATATTTACGCGGATCCTCAGACTAAGTGCCTTGGAAGGCACTCTACCTTACCATCTCTGGAAGACCAGGCTTCAACTTCAAGTTATTAACATTCATCGAGGCGCGTGCAATTCCAAGCTGAGCATTGGGGGATCGTATGTTGAAAATAATCGCAGATCACCCTTGCGTCACCTTATTGCTCTACCATCGCTTCAAGCTCTACTCTCGTAACATCGAGACACTTCAAGTAGCATCTTGACGGTACTGCAAAGTCCATGGAGCGCGCAAACAGATTTGCTTTGCCACTTATGGCGTCAAGACGCCCTAACATGGCGTTTCGACACTAGGCTCCTTTCAAACTCTAACCACGTGTTTTCCCTTCAAATTTGGGCATCTCAATGCCCTAATCTGACGTTGGGATTCTGTGCTCTACGGTTTAGACTCTTTTTTACTCTATTTTGTCATTCCTTAGCCGAATTTCACTTCTTAGGCTCATTTTTCTATCGGAACAACACCGAATCTATATTTTCACCTCGAAATGCTCTGTTCCTACAAAATACACAAATAAAGGCATCAAAGCACACTCGAAAGCATATAAAACCATTAAATTTAAGGCCCTAAATAGCACTTTCGTAGTGCTATCAACTCAAAAAAATTATCGCACCCAACAATTTGTTACCGCAAGTGCATGGTTCAATTGTAGTAATGAAATTGTCCAAGAGACCGAGATCGTCTTCTAAAGATCAGGATTTCAATTCTCTTAGTTATTGAATAATTCTTTCAATTTTATTTTGGAAAATGAACAACATGCAGCGAATTCTACTATAAAAAGTATGCTAACAAGCAAGTAATCGGTGGAAAATCAAGGAATAACGTAGTTTAGGGTGTTGGTGTTGTAAACGTCCCAATTAACTATTTAATTAAATTGAAAAGATGCATTTATTTTCTTATTTTCTAAGTCTAGGATTTATAAACTCAGCTTCCCCCTCTCGAGATCCACCAACCCTCACAAATAACTCCCTATTCGATGTCTCGCAATAAGAAATTAAAAGCGGCATAAACGTAACGCAGTACGAACCTCCTACACTCCTTATTACTCTTGTGCATACAAAAGTATAAGTTTAAACTCCTATGTTGAATTTACGACCCCTTCTGTTGAACAAAGTAGTAAAGACAAAACTACATAAATTCATTGGCCAAATAAATATTAAATGCATTCAAGAGTTCCATAACAACGCTAATTGTCCATAAATTAAACCAACACCCTAAAACTAATTAATTTAGCTACTACACATTGTAGAAAACAACCCAATATCCAACATTACAACAGTTCTATAAAAATAAAGGAAGAGAAAAGAAGACTCTCGGGTCGATTCTTCTCTAGCTCCGTCTCTGAATCAACCCTCGTGCTCTTAGTTTTCATCCTCGAACGCTAAGAGACTTTCAATCAACTCCGACAACAATGCACAAGGTAAAATTGCATTGTTCCTTCAAGTTCACAAGAAGTACGATCCTAAAATCGTCCTTCAAAACATTCTTCCGTAACCTAAACCAAAGTTCTGCATATATAGTTCTTCTACTGGCAGCGTCGAGACGCTAGAGGTAACTGATAACTCTCCAAAAGTTAGTTATTAGGAGTCTTTTAGGCTAGATTTCATCTCATTAATGGAATAAATTTCCCTCTATTTATGAACTAATTACTTGATTTATCTTTGTTTGGCACTTAGGACTCTTGAGAACCTCCATATTCTTGCATCATTCTATTTGTGATAGCATTGAAATGGAGTTGAAGAAGTCTATGTCTAATTACTACTGATTCTAGATATTTTGTCAGCAGATCGATGATGGAGCATTATCTTAGCAGAACTATTCATCAAGCAATTCTGGAGCAAAACGAACACAGAAGATCAACGCAAAAATATCAAAATTTTGAAATATAGAAATAAATCTTTCTTTTACAGATTGAATTAACGAGCGAGTTGACATAATAAGATTCCTAATCACAACGGATGACCTATAAATAGAAAAGGCATCCACCAATTGAAAGGAAGAATTTTGGAGAGTTTTATTTTCTAGTTTAATTTTAGACTTCTTCCCCAGAGTTTCATCGATTGTTCTTGCAATTTATTGAATTCCCATACAGAAGAGCTTGTAGAAGGAGAAAACTCAATTGAAGACTGGAGCAGAAAAAGAGATTCTTGCAACTATTTTCGTGGAGCAACTAAATTCTGCAGTTCCTTAGAGTTTTCTTTAATTATGACATTTATTATTATCATTTTTTTTTATACGTTGTAGCATGAATTAATTACCTTGGCGTGAGGCTTAAGGGAGATGTTATTAAACTAAATTAGAGTTGACGTAAAGTTGTGGAATTGAATTGTGAATTTTTTTTAAGAGTGTTTTTATTGATTAATGTTTATGCCTATCTAGCCAACACGAATGGACACCTTCTCTATATTTCGGGAGAAAATATGAAGAATATATTGCTTTTAAAACTCATTACCCTCTATATTAGATGTTGTCTTTACAGGAATGCGATGGATATGCTTCGACAATACAAAATAACTGTGAAACTGAAGACAAATAATGCTCAAGTATAAGCAATCGCACAAGTAATACTAGAGTATTCCAAGATATCAATCTACAGGGATTATTTATCTAAGATTCTCACTAACCTGACTCTTGACAACTAACAAGCTACACTCTGTGATGCGTTGAGTATGAGGGGAAAGAAATGAGGAGGAGATCAATTACTTCAGTCGAGTATGGTAAAAAGGAAATCAACGGAGTTCTTTGTAATAAACAAATAAATGCGAAACATGGCAGTTAATGGTATTGGTATTGTTATGTGTCACAATGCTATAGCATTATCTGGGATTGAAACGTTTTAATCTGTAGACAAGTTTTTTCCGTATACTCACTCTATCGAGCATAATATACGAAAGTGCGAAACCTAGTTATGTCTAACATTAGATTCCGTAATCGTTTAAGCTACCTTTTCTTGTCTTATAGCTTCCTCATTATATTTAATGAATCTACGATGTGTGGTTCTATCACATCTGCTATAGCTTCTCTTCTGATTTTGACTACCACCTTACCTGTAGGCAAGGATGCTAGCTATCTAGAGCTATCGGCAGCCAATTGGGAAGCTCACAATTACAACAGTACAAGAAGAAAAAAACAAGAAGAAAACAATCCTCATTATTCATACTTAGCTACAGCAAAGATCAACTTAACAAACCCACCACCAACTACCCAACAAGTAAGTTAGCTATAACTCATATCGATGCACGCAAAACACTATTTCTAACAAGGTTTAAATGCAGAAAGCAATACAACTAGATGAAAAGCTAAATACGATGCCGATAGAACAGTAACGGAAAAATGAAATAACGAAAAGAGTATAAAACTACAAGGTGTTGAGGCATAGATGGTGACAGTAGTTAGGCTGAGAATGTTTCCTTCTTTTGAAAGGAATTTCCTTCTCTTCATCTCCTTGCCTTTTTTAGCCTCTTCTCCCCCTCTCCAATTCTGTCCCAAATCTTTGCCCTAAAATAGTGACCACTGAAAAATGTTCATCATGCTCTCCTAAGATCATACGTGTGAGAATACCTCACGGCACGCCTCGTTAAGACATCACACGTACCCCGCAAAGAGTGTTCGTACAACACTAGTTATAGCATGCCCTGCATTAGATTCTACCAGGTTGTTCCGCAAATTAGTCGTTTGCTTGCATTGTTGCTCACTCCGCTTTTTGTTCCTAATTTAAGCATGAATAAATATCACCTTTGAATTAGTATGACATATTAGTATCAAGCGAGCAAACATATCAATAAATCATCAAGTTATGTTCATTTTATACAGCCTAACCATAATCAAATATTCAATATTAGAGGTATAATAACTCTCTTTCAGAGAGTTAACACACCCTCAAGCTTGAATATTTGCTTGTCCTCAAGCAAAACAACCATAGATATGACAGCTCCCAGTTTCTTAGACTCAGCTTACAAGTCCTGTGAGCATTCAAGGGTAGTTTTCTCAACTCTTTGAACTTCCTTGCTGCCCCACTTCCTATTCACCTCGAGTAACTTACATTCATTGGCCTTCGTTAAGACTCCTAACTAAGTCTTAAGTTGTCCTTATTTCTTTGTTATTCTTATCCTGAGGCTTTGCTTCCATTCCCTCCCCAAACAATATTCTATCACTTTCTTGCAAAACTCACATTTTCTACACTAGGGCTGCTTTCAGTTTGTGCTACACATGTTACAGCATTAAGTGAACTCCCTTTTCTGTTTTTGCTTTTGCCCTTTTTTTTTTTACATAGATGAAAAGGGTAATTCGTCACCTTCGTTTTGGCTTATCCATGCTTCTTAGGTGCTAAATATCCAACTACGAGCAACCAATTAAGAAAATTCAGGTGTATCACCTTCGTTCTGGCTTATCCTCGCTTCCTATGTGCTGAATACCCAACTTCGAGGAATACACAAAACCCTTCTCGTTTCCTTTATTTTTGTTTTTTTTTTCAAAATAATGGAAGCTCACTTGCTTTACAAAATAATTACAGAAGGCACATTACTTAAACTTTTAAATAGGCACACCACCCCGAAGCTTGAATTTGACAAGGTCATCATTGTTGACTAAGATGAATAACTTGTTGGGGTTGATGCCCTAAACCATCGTGGTCTTGTAATTTTAATCAAATTATTTATTTAATAAAATAAGAGTTATTTCATTCGACATTTAGTGTGCTTAGAATCAATCCAATAAACTAAG
>JAOANK020084859.1:0-18961 GCA_026257165.2 Telfairia occidentalis
TCACTGCACAAACAAGAATAAAATATCAAGTTTTACTATTTTGGAAGTTGATGAAGAGAAATTATATTATATAAACCCATCCAGAAAGTATCATTTACTTCCGTCATTGCCCCGCTTTTAAAGAAAATCTCATCTTTTTTCTTTTGTTAGATTAATCTCCCTAATAAACAAACCCAACAACCATTAGGTACAATTGACGAGAGAAAATTGGAATTCAAGCACACCCAACAAAACCCACAAATCAAAGACTTATTGATACACAAAAATGGTAGATCATCAAATTGACAGCATTAAATCACCACAATTAGGTACAATTGACAGCTAAAATTAAGGGGAAAACAACACACAAGTAGTTGAGTTTTTTGACGGTTGGATATTGTATTTTACCTTGGAAATTTAACCTAAAAATCTAATAGCAACATAACACAAAAAAGTGAATAGAGCAGTCACCATAAGACCAAACTATCATCAACAAAGCAGAATTCATACCAATAGAAAAATAGAATAGCCAAGCAAGACTAGAAAATCAAATTACAGCTCAAAATCCCTCTACAGTAGCAAGAATTTTTCAATCTAAATTACTACAGTTTCCCAATGGAATTACACAGCTAATGACAACAGAAATCTACCTCAACACTTTTCATAACAAACTCCAATTGACAAAGAATGCTACATCACAGCTGGAGAAAGAAATCAAACAACTTTTCTTATTTGTGTCTTACCGTTGGAATTGATTGGAATTGATTAGGTCTAAATCAATTGTGATTGTTGGTGTTTCCTTTTGTATTTTATTCGATCTCTTTCCTTTTCTATTTTTCCCTCAAGGCAAGTTCAAAAGAGATGTTCCTCTTCTAGTTGAATTATCTGGAAATACAAGCTAAATTAGCCCATTGAGTTTATGTGCAACAATTTTTTTTTTCAAAGCAATTGGAATATCTTTAACATTAACGAAAATCAAATCACCTTACACCAACAATGATTTATGCATTGAAAATAAGGCAAGGAAAAGCCACCAGAATACAGAGAAGTACAAAAAAAACATCACAATGTGCAAAGTAAGATCCACAAAGAATAAGAGGCACAAGCTCTAAAAAGTATAGCAATATACCAATCAAAAGCTTGAACTTCCTGAAAGACAAATAAGACCACAAATACAATTGTCAAAATGAAACATTTCAATACCAAAACCTATGGAAGATAGAAGATAACACTTCCAACTACCTTTAGAGACATTTAAAATTACCTAACACTTGGAATTGGGAACAACATGTTCTTTGCCTTTTTCAAATATTATAATTAAGTCTCATGCCCTATTAGGTATGAACCCCCTTTTTATACTTAAATGAGTGATTAAAACAATTTAGTCTTCTAAATTTGACTTTTGATTTCTTGTCACAAGTGGATTAATTCAATTTCACACGAACAACAAGAGAGAACTATGTCTTCAAAATTGAAATATCATACACCTCATAAAAAATATAATTAACAACTCTCAGTTAAACTAATAAATTTAGGAATTCTTTAAAAAAAATTTCCTTGTATTCACAAACTAGTTTAAATAAAAATTTGAACTTTCTTTGTTCTATTGGAAATTTTCAATTGTGAAAGAAAGAAAAAAAAAATGTAAAGGGGTAAACAATGAAAAAAACCAAAAATCACAACAGCCACTCATGGAAAATATAGTTCATGGGAACCATAAAATCTTGAGAGAATTGAAATTCAATGACAGCCAACAAAAACCACAAATCAAGAAGTTATTCACACACACAAATGGGAAAGCAATCAACCCACAAATCAATACATTGACAGTAGGAAAATCACAACAATCAAGTACAAATGGATAGCTAAAACAAAGGAAAAAATACACATAAACTAGCGACAGTTTTTGACAGTTGGATAGTATGTTGTACCTTGGATTTTTGACCTGTACTCCTTCCTTGTAGGTCTCTCTTTAATGCTCTCTTTCTATCTTTGTGTAAATGCCTAAAGTAGAGTTTTGTTCTGGTATAATGACCTGTCTGTGGAAGGAAAACAAAATAACAAAAAAATAGAAATACAAGTTGTAGTATCTTTTCATCTAAAATAGAGGATTTACTTTCACCTCTCATTTCTGCTCTTTTCTTATGAAACGATACTAATATCAAAGTGTTGAGAACTCTATAAAAAAGGATTCACATGTTTGCCATCATCCCTAACATACATATCCATACCGTAGTCTACTTTTCATACAAAACACCAACTTCACAACTTTTGAGGCACATAAAAGTTAAACAAATATTTTAGCTAAATATTCATTTGGCTCCTTTTCAACTTCATTTTATTAAAATTTTAACATAAAGATGGTCAATTTTAGATCAAAAGGTTACGTATTCAAAAGTTTCTACACAAGTTTTTCATTACACAAGTCTCAATTCAAACATGCCAGAACTTCTGTATTAACAACATAATTTCAATTTACTATTTATTTTCTAGATACTCCTTATTAACTCCTTTTGAAGTTTTAGGAGACCATTTATTTCAAAACTTTAAAAATAGAAATAGGCTCTTTGTTCAAATTATAGCTACTTAATATTTAATTTTACTATTTTAGTTGGCTCTCGTCACTTCGTTATAAATTCTCTCTTTCTTATAAAAAAAAAACTATTTCCTTCCTAACTTCATACAAAATTTATACCAGCATTACAAATTTATAACCTGTGACTTAACTAAGTGACTTTTTTATTCTAACTTCTTTTTCAATCTACTTTCATATTTGAAAAACCAAACAATAGGAAATTTTGAAACATAGAAACCTCAATAGTTGTAAAATAATTTTGTAACTTTTGTAAAAACAATTAAAAACTTTAAAACAAAAAGAAAGAAACTCAATTACATGTGTTTAAGTAAACTAACAGCAAGTTGAAGAGAAGTAAGCAAAACCTTGTTAAATGTCTACAATTATAAACTTATTATGGATAAGCAGAAAGATATTGCATAAATAATTAAACGAAACTCACATGTAATTTTCATATTCAACATGAAACATATTTTATAACTCAAGGACACAATTGTAACACCTATAGATCAAATGTTAATGGAAAAGACTAAATGAACATTTAAAATGAAGTCCACAAAAATCTAGCAAGTATATATAATAATTGATGCAAAGGGAAAAGTATGTTGCCGTGGTAGAGATGGGAAACTCTAATCTTTTCCTAAACTTCTACTTTCTCTAAATTTTTTTAAGCTAAGAGAAATAAAATCATATTAAGGAGGACCAAGTGAGTGAGCAAAATGCTGAAAGTATAGCCACAGAAGAAGACTCACGAAAATAGAAATTTCAAATCAAGCAAATCAAGTGAGCAAACAACAAGAAAGAAATCAAAGAGATTGATTACATTTGTAGTCTTATAGCGGCAACAATTTCCTTTTAATAATGCGCAGAGATTTAGAAAAATAAAAAATAGAAAAACAATTTCCTAGCAGAAGTAGAAAATAAAAAGAAGGAAATTAGAGGAAAATGGACTTTGTGCTTCTCTTTTAAATTCGAGTTACCGATATCAATATTTTAATTCTTGACTGAGAGTAAAATCATCCCAAATAATAGCCTTTGTTTGCTTCTCTTTTAAATTACTATTAGTTGTGTCCTTAGATATTTTATAAATTAAATAAAGTAATACAATATATAAATCAATTTGGAATAGTACAAATAAATGTCCAAATTGAATTGCATTCTTCAAAATTTGTAGCAATATAACAAGGAAATAATCATGTAGAAGGGAACATTCAAAGCAAAACAATTGTGGGTTAGTAAAATGAGTAATATTCAAAGAATTGATAACCTAATTTGTCTTACAGGAACACTAAAAAAAGAACTTCAAATAACAATAATGCAAGCACATTTTCAATGGACAAGTGGCATTTTTGTGTTCACACTTGACTGGTGTTAAAGATGAACCTACTGCTATTGAATCTACAACTACTGGTTCGAATACAATAGACACCAACAGCCCAACAAAACTCAGCAAGCAACCCCACATACAAATTGTACAAGAATCACCAACTAAATTCAACAATTATTATACAACAAATACTAACATCTCAACAAAAATTAACAAGCAATATCAAACACAAATTATAGAAGTATCACCAAGTAAATTCAACAATTATTATACAACAGACACCAACAACCCAACAAAAATTAGCAAGTAATTCCAAATACAAATTCTAGAAGAATCACCAAGTAAATTCAACAATTATTATACAACAAACACCCACAACTCAACAAAAATCAGCAAGCAATCCCAAATACAAATTCTGAAAGAATCACCAAGTAAATTCAACAATTATTAATTGGTTAAATTTCCTTTCTTTAGAAGTATATTCGGTGGGTTTTTAAGATAATAAAAACAGCCACATATACCTCTCAATTACAGCCAAGCATGAAGACAAATCAAATTGCAAATGACAGCGTGTATTAGCCGTTGAATCCTCCCCTGTTTTGGAAAGTGAGACTTCGTGCAACTGCTAAAAAAGGAATGTTACTGGAGAAAAACAGGAAGTTTGTATTCATTGTTGATTGTCAAAAAGTGTTTGAGATGCTAAAGCATAAGTTAATTACTGCACCTATCATCAGAGGACCAGATTGGGCGAAGCCTTTCAAACTGATGTGTGATGCAAGCGATTGGTTGTTGGTGAAGTGCTAGGCCAGAAACATGAGAAGGTAATTCATCCCATTTACTATGCCAGTAAAACGCTTACAGAAGCATAGTGTAATTATACTACCACAGAAAAGGAAATGCTAGCTGTAGTACTTGCCTTCGACAAATTCAGATTGTATTTGATTGGAACCAAAGTTATTGTGCATAAAACTCACGCAGCAATAAGACATTTAATGGTAAAAAGAAATACGAAGCCACGTTTGATAAGCTAGATATTGCTATCACAAGAGTTTGATTTGGAAGTCATAGACAGGAAAAAAGCTGAAATTCAAGTGGCTGGCCATTTATTCCAAATTAATGAGAATGAAGAAAAAATGCATTCATCCAAGTTCAAGAACATTTTCTACATGAATCTAAACTAGTAGTAAGTGAAAGGTCGTCGTGGTATGCAGACATTGTAAATTATCTTATCAGCAAAATCATCCCTGATAATCTTAAAGGCTAGCGACGAAACGCTTCCTTGCGCAAACTCGAAAATTCTTTTGGGATAAACCATTTCTACATCATCTAGGGTCGGATTCAATTCTTCAGAGATGTGTGAAGGATAAAAAAATCAAGGATATTTTATGGCATTGTCATGCATCTCCATACGGTGCGCATAATGTAGGCAAGAAAACTATAGCAAAGTTGCGATCTGGGTATTATTGGCCTTCAATCTTCAAGGACGCTTACATGTTTGCTCAAGAGTGAAATCGATGCCAAGGGATGGGGAATATTTCAAGAAGGAATGAAAATGCCATTAAACTACATCGTTGAAGTGGAGTTATTTAACGTATGTGGAATAGATTTTATGGGTCCATTTCCATCATCTCAAGGATATTCCTACATATTACTGGCTATCGATTACGTGTTTAAATAGGTGAAAGCAATACCATGCGCCCACAATGATGGAAAGACAGTGGAAAATTTCTGAAGAAGAATATATTCACACGATTTGGGACACCCAAAGCACTCATAAGTGACGAGTGAACACATTTTATTAATAAGGTCCTAGAGAAATTACTACGCAAATACAAGGTGCAACATTGTGTAGCTACAACAAGCATATCACCCACAAACCAACGGACAAGTTGAGGTATCAAATCGTGAAATCAAATCGATATTGGAGAAGACGGTGAACTTAAATAAAAAGGATTGGGCCACGTTGCTAGACGAATCTTTATGGGCATATTGTACAGCTTTCAAAACACCGTTGCAACTATCGCCTTACAAGCTAGTCTTTGGTAAAGAATGCCATCTTCCAGTGGAATTAGAGGACAAAGCATTATGGGCCTTGAAAAAGTTGAATTTAAATATGTATGCAACAAGAGAGGCAAGGTTGCTCCAACTCCATGAATTAGAAGAATGCAGAATTGAATGTTACGAAAATGCGAAGAACTACAAAGAGAAAACAAAGAAATGACATGACAAAAAGTTGCAACCACATCACTTTATCGAAGGACAAGCTATACTGCTATTTAACTTCAGGCTGAAGTTATTTATAGGGAAATTAAAGTCAAGATGTTCAGGTCCCTTCATAATTAAGCAGCTATTCCCACATGGAGTAGTGTTGCTACGAGATGAACAAACCAACCAGGAATTCAAAGTGAATGGGCCAAGAATCAAGTCGTATTATGATGGAGATTAATTTAGGGAGAGAACCACCATTAACCTCTAAAAATAGAGGAAAGTGAATGTCGCAGGCTACATGGCACTGAAAAAAAACAAATAGTACCTGCAGTATATTTGAAATTTTATTTTTATTTCATTATCATCCCTCAGCTATTTTGTTTTGTTGTTTAATCAATTTTTTGTTGAGTGTGTGAAAAATTAAAGAATTAACAAATGTGGTGCACAGAAAATACAGAGTGGATTGTCCATGCAGTAAAGGCAGACGATTGGGATACGTAGAAAATTGATTTGATATAGGTGCAAGACTGTCGCGTGGTGTACGAAGGAGAACACGTAGCAGAAGCATGCCAGGTGCCGCAACGGTAAAAAAAGGGATAATTCGAATTTTTGTTTGAAAATTAAATCCCTCGGTTGCCCATTCAAAAAATGATTGTTGCCCACTACTCTATTTAAATGAAACTATGCAACTCTCTTTCATCACTTCATTTCATTTCATTTTCTTCTTCTGCACCTATTCTACTTCATCTCCTCTCATAAGTATATACAGTTACAGAAGAAATTTCTCCAAATTTCTTTGCGAAGAAAACATGGTTTCTACAAGAGGAGAAGGCTTGCGAAAGATTTAGAAAATTGGAAAGAATTACAAGGCAACTTGTGCCTTTAATCTAATGACGCTCGATTCTTCATCATCAGAAGATGAAAGGGTACCGAGCCCCACTATGGTGAAATGCCAACTGATATGAACAGATTTGAAACCTTTGAAGACGGTTTATCCAATGAATGAGTCACCAGAATGC
This sequence comes from Telfairia occidentalis, assembly GCA_026257165.2. NCBI lineage: Eukaryota > Viridiplantae > Streptophyta > Magnoliopsida > Cucurbitales > Cucurbitaceae > Telfairia > Telfairia occidentalis. The sequence goes on from JAOANK020084859.1 coordinate 7,109, forward strand.
ACAACGCCACTGCCATTACCACCTGCAGAAAAGAAGAATCGCAAAAAGAAAACTGCTCATCGAAACAAAAATTTTGGGTAGAGAGACGAAGAAGAAGAAGGATAATAGAAGCGAAGACGTTTTAAGCAAGAGATGAGGTCACCCAGACCAACGAATAGCGGTACCACTATCGAAAGCACAGTGCGGCAAGTTAATACCCCTACCTCTTTACCTTCTGTGTTACCTGCTGAAATACCTCTTGCCAACACCCGAATCAGTTCCAATAGCGCCACTTGAGGTGCAAATTGCAAACATAGCCACTAAGCCTACAATAGAGGAAATAATGCCCAACGAGGCACCGTAACATAGTGATGGAGACACTGTGGAGCTTAACTTAGAGGACGAGTATGTCGAAACTGTTCAACCTGTCAATGAAGAAGATCATTGTGATGATTGGTAAAAAGAACCAATGGAAGAGCCAGTCATTGAACCAGTACAAGCATCTGACCAACAAAATGAACTGACGCCTGAAGTAATACCTGCCACCCACGAATTTGACACCACTGAAAAGAAAAAGAGGAAAACAAAGAAGAAAGGAAGCATTAGGCAAAGAAGTCAAATTACGAGAGAAAGAGATGAGGATAGCAGCGAAAACAACCGAGAAGAGCACAGAAAACAAGTGGAAGAAACGGCCACATTTACATGTTATGTTAACCATGTGGCCAATAAGAGAGCAAAAAAAATGAAGTCGAAGTGATTTCTAAGTGAGAAAGGGATCTTGCCAGCATCATTCGAGCTACCCATATACATTGGGGAAAATATAAAATTCAGCAACTAGGAGCAGTTATGTAGGAAACCGCAGTATGGGTTTGCACAACTTGGGCGGGAGTTCTCCAATATTACTTCTGAGGGGCAAACATTCGCATTGGTCTGAGGCAAAAAGGTAAAATTCTCCTCTAAAGTAATTAACCGTTTTTATGGTTTTGATCCCACAACAAATCTAGAGGGAAATTTCCTCTGTTCAGCCCCAAAACCTGAGGATCTGGACATTGCCTTAAAAGTTGTAGGCAACAATTCAATTGAATGGCAAGTCTCGAAGCTCAGAGTCTAATCTCTTTTTCCCTCTATGCTGACACTCCAAGCCACTTTCTGGTTATACTTTCTAAAGAACAAAATTCTCCCAATGACTCATGATTCATCGATTTCCCGTGAGCGCATCATGTTGGTTTATGCCATTTTGATAGGCATTGAAATCAACATAGGTCAAATAATTGAAGTAGAAATCAAAAGCTGCGCGAGGAAACGAACTGGCAAGCTTTTATTTTCGAGGCTTATCTCTAAGTTGTGCTTGCAAGCAAACGTCCCTCTGAAGAAATCAGATGAAATTTTCTCAGAAAAAGTAGAGATAGATTCACAAACGATCATTAGGATTCAAATCGGAATTGATGCTCATGTTCTAATGAAAGAAAAACGCTCAACCACTTTAGACGTTGATAACACTGCCCCTGCAGAACAATTAAACTTAGATGATCTGATGGCATCCTGTACAGAAGCGATGTCCATAATGTTGAAGCCATTTGTTGTTAAGATAATTAAGCTAGCCAAGAGGCAAAAGCGCCTACTCAAATACGTAAGGAAAAAGGATCGAGTGTGGCATAATACTTTCAAATTGAAAAATGTCCATCTACCGCCATTATCGTCACTCTCCCCACGATGATCAAAACTTGTGCAACTGTTCGACGAAGAAAATGTCGTTAGCCAAAGAGAAGATTTTCTCCTCCTTCACCTTTATTTTCCATACTCTTTTATGTTTAATGCTTTAATATCTTGTTTCTTTTTTATGCCGACAATATGTGCCAACATTTTCTTATGATATTTGCACTATGTTACATTCTCTCTTATTCAATTGAACTGTCAGTAGTTACTTGATGATTTCTTTTAAATTTTGTGAGTATATACTCTTAGCTATTTTACGTGGAAATCTAGTGCACAAGTAATTGTCCAGCTTTGTATGCCTCAGTTCAGTTTTGTGTACTCTAGGATTAGGTTGGTGACGATATTCCTCTTTACTGCCCCAAATACGCCAACACCTAATCGCTTTTTAGAACTTATTGTTAGTTAGCATTCTTTAGGTGTGCCCAACTACCCAAAGCTGTACAACTCTCCTTGTTTTCTTTGATAGAAGCCTCGCCACTAGATCTTACTCTCAATTTATTGTAGTGATTTGTAACTTCTCAATCCTTTCTCTCATCTTTCTCTCTCTCTCTCTTCACACTAGCTACTTCTCGTAGTCAACAATGAGGACATTGTCAACTTCAAGTTTGGGGGTAGTGTACGTGCTTTCTATATGCATTTTGTAAAGCAAGCGAATTTTCCTTGTTTTTTTTAAAAATATATAGAGAGAGAGGAAAAGAGAAGGGTTTTGTGTATTGCTTGTAGTTGGATATTCAGTGCCTAGGAAGCGAGGATAAGCCAAAACGAAGGTGATACATTCTACTTTTCTTAATGAGTTGCTCGTAGTTGGATATTCAGCTCCTAGGAAGTGGGGATAAGCCAAAACGAAGGTGACAAATTACCCTTTTTATCTCTATATATATAAATAAGAAGAATGATTGAATAAAAGACAAAACAGAAAGAGGAGTCCACTCAAGGCTGTAGCATTTGCAGCACAAACCAATCTTTATCTCTAGGCATAAAAGTCTTGAGGTTTTGCAAGTGAATAACAGAATATTGCAGTAGACGATGGAAGCTGAAGCTTAAGGATAGGAAAAAAAAAAGAAACGAGTGCAGCTTAGGACCTAGTTAGGAATCTTAAAGAAGGCCAGTTGGAGGTAAGTTATTGGGGTGAGTAGGAAATGGTGTGGTAAAGTAGTAGAGAGAGCTGAGAAAAATAACTCTAAATGAGCACATTACTTGCAATCTGAGGCTGCATAGCTGGCAAGTATAGGGTTAGCTGATACCTGTTTTGCTTGAGGACAAGCAAAGATCCAAGCTTGGGGGTATGATAACCCTCCAAAAGAGGGTTATTACACCTATCAAATTGAGCCTTTGACTGTTGTTTATGATGAGTTAATAGGAAAAAAGTATGTGGTAGCGTCAAAACTTATTATTTCTATAAATTGCTTATCTCTCGACTTAATACTTGATAGATGTACATGCTAATGAATTATGGGCTGAATTTGTGCAATTGACAAGAATTATCAGACATTTAAAGAAACGGTGCGACCCGGTAGCATTCTCCTTCGCAAAATGCTGCAGCATTTTGGCAAGCAAAATATTCCCCAAAATCCTTCAATGTACGAATTACTGACTCTGTGAGGTGCATGTGACGTTTTAGAAAAGTGCGATTCACCATCTCTTTACTCGTGGGATTTTAGAAGGGTACCATGAGTCATTTGTGAACTTGCATTTAAGGAAAGAAGCAGACATTTCTAGGGCAAGCCACCGAAAAAGAAGGAACCAAAGAAGGATAAGGCTAGGATTCTCTCGATGAAGGAATTTAGACCTACTGAGGAGAAATCCAGATGTTGTTGTGCTTGGAGCCTCTGAATCTTCATTTCTACTACTTCTTATTGTCTTAACGTTACTCTAGTTGTTTTATTTTAGCTGAAGCATTTGAATTTACAATTATTTTCTAAATTTGTTCTTGTATTTATTCCAGTTTTATTCCAACTTTCTCTTTCGTTATGTATTGTTGCTAAAACCCATTTGCGGGTAGTTGATGACAGTCATGTGTTGTTAAAACTTTGTGGTTGCTTCTTTTGGTGAATGAAGAGAACTTCTTTTGTTTCTTTTAATCTACTTTGTAGTTAATTATAAGCTACCCAGTTGGCCGCCAGTAGTTTCTGTTGGCTAAACTTGTTGCTTACAGGCAAAAGTCTAGTCGAAATCGATTGAAAGGATATAACAGAGATGGAACATTCTATTCTCGTAGATGCATTAGACATAATGCTAAAGTTGTAGCACTAAAAGGATTGTGTGCTTAGTGAATGTAGGGTCTGAGTTTAGACATAAACCTGACTTGCTTATAAATATATGTTGCCTGAAAGAGTGAATATACTGTGAAATCCTGTTTGTAGAAAAAATCTTTCATTCCCAGAAAAAACTACAGCATAGTATCGCTTTGCATGACATAATGTCATTAACTACTCCTTTTTCTTATCATCAGTTTCTAGTACTCGTGTTTATCGTACCCTTTACATTGAAAACTCTAAACCAATTAATTTCAATATTTTTCTTTACCTTCTTGCATCAACATTATAGTATTGGTGTAAACGTTTATTGAAATGATTTCAATTGAATTTGGAAACTTAGCCTAGATTAACTAATTCCCTGTGGATCGATATCCTGGAATACTCTAGTATTACTTGTATGATTGTTTATACTTAAGCATGATTTGTCTTCATTTTCAGTATTATTATGCATAATTGGGCTATTATTTCATCACTACTTAGAAGACAACAATGTGTACAAGACTAGACATATGCTTTGTCGTATCTGCTTTGTCCTTAGTTTAGTAAGCAAGTATCAGTCAAACCCAGGACAACCCCATTGGAAAGTTGTTAAGAGAATACTTCGGTATCTCAAAGGCACTATGAATTATTCATTGTGCTACGAAGGATCTCAAGTATCACTCTAAGACAAAGTACATAGATATTAAATAAAATTTTGTTAGAGAGAAGGTTACACAAAAGGAAGTGAAAGTGCAATATACACCTACACACAACATGGTTGCAAGCCCTTTCACTAAGCCTATTAAATCTTTAGGATTTAAACAGTATGATTTAATTGTCATATTAAATCATACACCTACACCTAGAGATTTCTTTAATTGTCATATTAAATATTTAGGATTCAGTAGGCTTTGACTTTATTTTTCTTAACAAATTGTACCACTTATTTTGATTTATGGACTAAAGTTTTGTACATTATAATGTATACACACAAATGTTTAGTGCATATAATGAAAAGTACGTCAGACAATAGGTTGGCTTTCTCACACAAGCAATTGCTTCTATGAATTTTGTGCCCAATAGAAATGAAATACTTTTAAGCTATTTTATTGCTGTAGTAGTACAATAAAAAAAAATGAGAGCATATGCTTAAAAGAAGTATCATCTTGATAAGTGATCAAGATGAGATCGTATTAGGATCAAAGGTGACAAAATCTCATTGTTCACTTTAAACTGTTTCTAGAATGCCAACTGGAAGTCCTGGCTCAAGTTAGATACTGAGTGTATCTAAACTATCATTTATACAGTATTAATTCAAACATACACTCTGATGTTAAAGAGTAAAATATTGTAACATGTGTTTCATGCCACATGTGCACAATATGACCATATAGGGTAGTAAAAGTTAAATGAACTCTACTTCTTTGTTATGTAAAACCCTTGAGATTAATGATATAAATCTATCAAGTATCCTTATGACATTTAGGCTTAAATATTTGACAAAATTTCATTTTGATGTTAGTTGTCTTAGGAGGTTACCAATGGTTATGAATGATTCGATTTAATGGAACCTACCTAGAAAGCAGTTGTTTTAGAATGAATTTTTTTTAGAAACTGGAAGATCATTTCAAGTGTCACATTATAGTATATTTATTGGTCGACCAATTATATTTTTGTATCATGATTGTGAATACATAAAATTAAAAGAAGAATGAAATATTTCAAATGAGATCATAAGTTATAATCAATGTCAGTAAATGACTATAGGACACTTCATACTAATTCTACCTCAAACTTCAAGTTACTTTACATACTTAACAATTGTAAAGTGATAAGCTCTCGAGAAAAGTATTTCAATCACACAACTTATTTTCTTGTATGAAATTTGATGTAAAATAAAAGGGAAATGTATGTCTCCTATTTTGAGATATGAGAGAATCCCATAAGGGGATAAGAAATCTTTTTTTCACCCATAATGAAAGTAATTATGGGCAAGTGGGAGATGAAAGTTATTATTAACAACTGATTAAATATTTGTATTAAATTAATTTAAATATTAATTATTTAATATTAAAAGGAGGAAGCTGTTTTTGTATCTACATCCTACAATTACTACTTTTTTAATTGAGAAAAAAGAGAGGGATAAGGGATACATTTGGTAAAACATAGTTCATCTCTATCGGCAGATAACACACACAAAAAAAAAAAATCTCTCAAAAGCTCTCAAATTTTTGCAACTTCGTAAGAATTTAAGTTGTGAATTGTGGAAATTCTCCATGTATGATTATTCTCCCATTGTCGTTCTAAATTTTCGTAGATTTTGCTGCACTACAAGAGGCGAATACCTTTACGCGAAAATCCTAACAGATTCTACTACCATAAATTGATAATTTTCTGCAACACAATATTTTTTTACAACATGTTGTAGATCTTTTATTCTCTCAAATATTAATTCTTTTTGTATTATACTTGAATCTATTTCTATATACCTTAAACCTTCTTCCAATATTAATCCTTCTTCACATATTGAATCAATAGTGTCAAAATCTATATGAAAATATTTCTGAAGGTGCCTCTTCATTTTGACTTGGAGGGTTCAAGTTCATTCCAAATAATTCATCAATTTCTACTTCTATATCAATATCTCCACCACTTTCAAGTTCAAGTATTGTGAATTCCATAAGGCAATGATATAGTTGACCAACTTCACAAGGCAAGTATCATATAATTGACGTACTAAGTGCATAATTATCTGTGCATTTAGTCAAACTTTTAAACTAATTTTAAAATGCATTATCTAAATAATCCAACACAATCTTTTAACTAATTTTAAAATACATTATTCAAATAATTCAACACAATATTTAAACTAAATTTAAAATACATTATTTAAATAATCAAACACAATATCTAAACTAATTTTAAAATACCTTATTGAAATAATCCAACACAATCTTTGAACTAATTTAAAATATAGTTTTTAAAAAATTCAACACAATCTTTAAACTTATTTTGAAATACATTTTAAAATAAATTATTTAAATAATCCAATACGAATCTTAAATTAATTTTTAAACTAATTTTTTAAAAATACATTATTAAAATAATTCAACACAATCTTTAAACTAGTTTTAGAATACTTTTTAAAATAAATTTTAAAATAAATTATTTAAATAATCTAACACAATTTTTAAATTAATTTTAAAACTAATTTTAAAATACATTATTTAAATAATTCAACACAACACTTTAAGTAATTTTAAATTACATTATTTAAATAATCCAACATAATTTTTTAACTAATTTAAAAATACATTTAAAAATAAATTATTTAATATAATGTTACAAAATTCTTAAATTAATTTTAAAACTAATTTTTAAAATATATTATTTAAATATAATACAATCCTTAAACTAATTTTAAAAAATACATTATTTATTCTATACTATCATTAAAATAATTAACAAAAAAGATTAGTTCAAATTCGAAACTACCAAAAACAACTTATCCGTCCAAAAAAATTATTATTTACATTAGATCAGTCCAAAACAAACATTCTAAAGTTAAAAAAAAAAGGAACAAAATAAAAAAAAATACTTAAAAAGGCATACAAATAGATTATTTAACACTACTTTTTTTATTAAAAAAAACCTACATAAAAAGTCACACAAATAGATTATTTAACACTATTTTTTAAAAAAGAATATGTAACGCTATTTAAAAAGTTTATTTAACACTATTTAACACTATTGAGAAATCAAATGCAACAATACAAAGCAAAGTCAAACTCAAAAACAATACACAACAAAGCAAATTGTATGAGAGAGTGAGAAGTCAAATGCTAAATCAAATGTGACGAAAACAAAAAAAAAAAAAATCAGACGTTACTAGTGGAAGCGTGTAGCTCAACTTCTTTTTCTTGAGTATGGAATGAATCTTCTCACTGATGAAACGTATGGGGCAGCAGGAAGATTTTGGTACCGCAATGCCTATGGGGGCTTGGGGCAGCAATGAAGTTTTAGGACCACATGAGTTAGGGTTTCTAGATTATATAAATTTCATTTTTCATATTCTTTTCTATTTTTCTCATTTTTAAATAATAATTTATGTGGCTATTTTATAAATTAAAAAGTGCACGTGGGTTTTTTTATATTAATAACTAGTTTTCAGCTTTTTATTAATAAAAATCTTTTATATTTAAAACAACTCAATTATTATAATAAGTGACCCTCAAAAATATTTTTTAAAACTTCTTTCTTGACCATTTCAAACAGTCAAGCAGAACTTATATCTTAATAGTTTAAAATGATCAAGGAAATAAATTATTTCTCAACACGTCGAAATGGTCAACTTTATATAAACACGGTGATGCCTTGACACGTTTTCAATGACAAGTTTTATTAACAAAAAAAAACTAGAAATCTTCGCATTCTTCCTTGTTTTTCTATTCTTCCTTGACATTTTTAAGTAAAAAACGCATTTATCTTGACATTTTTTAACTAAAATGCCAAGAAATTAAAATGCACAAATGTCAAGTAATTATGTTTTTCTTGTAGTGGGGGCAGCAGTGGGCTTGTTGGGAGAAGGGCCAGCGGCGACAGCATGATAGTGTAGGGGAGGCGGCAGCGGAGGTGGCGCAGACCGAAGGCGGTGTCGAGGCATGAAGGAAGACAATGAGGAGAAGGAGAAGATATATAGAGAGAGAGAAAGTGAGGGATGATGGGGTAGTAGGGACCCCAAAGGATTTTGAACTAAAAAGAAAAAAAAACTAACAAGTGAGAAGGAGGACCGTACACATGGACAGTGTCAACGTTTTTCAGTTTTTTTTCTAATTTCGCCCTTTTCGAAAATCGTGGACATCGTCCACCAGTTCCATGCCATGTGGGTTGGAACCTAGAGTAGACAAGGAAATTGTGTGCAACGCATGTGATTTACCCTAAATCGTGTACAATGTCCACATTTAATGGTTAAAGCGTGGACGTCGTCCACGAGTACACCTGGTCCACGATTTTTGCACCTATTTTTGTTAATATTATTTCAAATACCACTATAATTCTATAACATGTTTTTAAAAATACATTATTAATAAAAAAAAATCGAAGGTTTTTCCTACAATTTACATAATTTCTTATTTAATTATCTATATTTATAATATATATTTATAATCTATAATCTATAATATATAATATATTAAAAAGTGAGGATGCTGGAAAAATATGTTTGAACACTTTTGTCCATTCTTTAATTTATTAATTCAAGTATGCAATTAACAATATATTATAAATAGTAAATTAATTAATTTATAATTAATTGTCAACAACAATAAATTTATAGGATTTTATAGGTTAGAATGCAAAAGATTTTTTTTAACAATTTAAAGAGTTTTCTCTTTAATTAATAATTTATTATCAATAATATATATATTTATATAGGCCTCTCGCAAATTTGGCAAAGAATAAATAGAATATTACAAATCTAGTAATCACTTTTATGTTTCGTAAATATAACAAAAAAATAAAAGCCCAACCCAAACTAAAATGCCGAAAATACTCTTAAAAGAGTAGTTGTTTTTTATAAACGGTGTGATTTTATATTAGGTATATTATTAATATCAATGATATACCGGATATTGTTGATATATTATTTTCTTGACATATGTAATAAGTATATTGACGATATACTTAGTATTAGATATGTCATTGATTTACAATTCAATAGCTTATCGTTAATCAACTTTTTTGTAATGTCCCTTAATTTAATTAGTTCATAGTATGAGTTGTTGAATTATGTAACTAAGGGACTAGGTTTTAATTTTTTTTTTATGTATATTGGAGGAGGAATTTATAAGTAATAATTAATTATTTAAAGGGGAATTTATTTTGGTGAAAATTAGGAGAAAATTTAAAAACAAATGACATTCTTGTAATTAGAGAACTTAAGCCTAGAGTTTAGGTGAACCCTATAAATGTATCATTAGGGACCGTAGCCACAAAAACTGTTTTCCTATTCTATAAAAAAAAAAGGTCATCTCAATTTCCCCCTCTTTTTCCTTCCTTTTCACGCCAACACCACCTCTCCTCCCCTTAAATTTTCTTCCTCTCACACTTACCTTCCTCTCTCACGTACACCCCTCTACCAGACGGTAGTAGTAGGCGGCGATAGAAGCTGATCAGAGATCGGGATCGACGACGGTGATGGCAAGGTATTATCTCTCTTTCTCTTCGATTTTCCCCAACCTCCCGCAAGGTTTGCATTCTAACCTCCATGGAAAGGCGATGGCAAGGATGAATTCTTTATCACCTCCTCATATCTCCAACAGAACAAGTAAGGCATCGGAGTTCTCAAACCTCGTATTTTCTTAGGTTTTTCTTGTTTTAACCACGTTTTTTCCTTTTCTCAGTCTTTCGAAAGAGCCATTTTGGCAAACAAAGGGTCGAAAAGGTGAGAAAGGTCGAGATCTACCCGGTGGTGGAATCGAAATCACAATCAGAGCAATAGTGAGGCGGCACAGGCAACAAAAATAGGTTGCTGCGGAGGCGCGTGTGGGCACGTCGGGCCTCCGTTGTGGCTGATTCCGGCGGCGTTGAACTCCTGACAGTGAGTAGATTCTAAAACTGGTCGTTGTTCACCAATCTGAGGTGGCGCATGAAAGACACTCGTCGGGCGGCGGCGACACGTGGGCTACAGCTGGTCCAGAAAGAGCAGTGTCTTCTTAATGTCGTTTGCCCATCGGAACCCTAACTTTCTTTTCTTTTTTTAATTATTAGTTATTTGAAATTATGATATAATAAGGGTATTTTTGGTATTTTGGACTTAGGTTCCTTAAAAAATTTATTACTGATTCCCCTTGGTTTCACTTGCTGTTTTCTTGAGATTCGATGTAAGTGAATTCGCTCTTGGCTAAACCATTGGGCTAGGTCGGTAACTTGTTTGATTCGTGTGTTGTATGTGTTAATCATGCATATTTCATTTAGTTTGTGAATTGAGCATGATGATGTGCTAGTGTGATAAGCATGTTGAGTATATAGTTGTTATTTGATTGTTATATGCCATGAGTATTTGTTGTATGTGGTGTATGGATGCTCGAGGCATCAGTGGAATATTTCATGTTGGATGCCCTGAGGCTTCGGGTTATATATATGTGTTTGGGACTTATGCATAGTTATGGTTTGTGTGTTGCATGTTTATATGTTGGAGTTATACCATCTCAGCTGTGTGCTTATTTGAGGTTCCTCCAGGAGACTGTGGGTCTCAGCTGTGTGCTTATTTGAGGTTCCTCTAGGAGACTGTGGGTCTCAACTGTGTGCTTAATTTAATTGAGGTTCCTCAATATGGTATATTCTTGTGTGAGAGACAAGGAGTAGGTCTCACATGAGATACATGACTGTTTGTGTTTGCATGTCCGACCCTAGGGGTCGAAGTTACTTACTGTGTATATTTGATATACTCAACCTTTTCTCTTTTTTTTTAGGTAAGAGCAAGGACTACTTGGGTGGATGATGAGGAGAGGTTTCATAAGGGTCATGGTTGCACGTTTCGGTCTTTCGCATGTGTCTACTTTAGAAGTTGTTTTGTTTTAAATGTTTTGAACTAAATGTCGTAATTTTAAATTGTGCTTAATTTCCTCTTTGCTTTGTTTTAAATCGGGATCCCAGCTTGTTTTCATTGTATCGTTTTGGACTTAGTTACTTAGGCTTTTATGGAAATTTGATTTCAAGTTTGGAAAATCATTTTAAAAATTTTATTTAAGAGCATGCCACGCTAGTAGCGACCCTAGATAATCTAAGTCTAGAAGTCGGGTTGTTATATTTTTTCAATTTAGTTTTTGGTAATTCTTATTGTACACTACAACAAATATCACATTCCATAGCGTCAAAAAAACGCTATGGTAGACTTTTCATAGCGTTTTTGAAACGCCGT